>JAHWFP010209178.1:173-20399 GCA_023313725.1 Lithobius niger | reverse complement strand
TTTTTTTACGAATCTCACGACTCGCCGATCGTTGGCATCTTTCGCCATAGGACTGATTTTTGATAGAACGCGGCTCATGGACAGGCCACTCGCCTTTTGGTATAGAAAGTATAGGCAGTATTGTCCGCATACGACGCTGCAAGGCCCCTGCAAGGTCGTGAGATTGTAGGTTTTGAACCTCAAGTTTCTCTTGAGAAAACATAAAATATGAATGTTTCGAGGTTTTAAGCCGTAGCTGACGAAATAGTCCACGCTCGCTTTCCTTCTGTCGAAATAGATGGCGACCCAGTGGTTACTGGGCTTCGTCGAAGGGTCCAGGTTGACGATGTAAGCTTCTCGGGAGGGTGTCTCGGACAGCTGGTCAGAAGCGTACACGCCCCGGAACGAGGGCCGAGCGTGCTGTGTCGTCTGGCTGCGGCCCTCAGTTCGTGGGTCTGCATCTTTTTTCTCTAGTTTTCGTATAGCACGTTCCTGGCCCGGTCAATCTCGAGAATAGTTTGGTGGACCATGTACAGTACCAGGTTGATGGTTTCGGTGAGCGCTTGCTTGAACGTCACGTCGACTCTGAGAGCTCCTTGCTTAATAAGGTTGTAGTGGCACTGGCCCTGGCTTTTGTCAGCGGTCAAGTCGAAGGCGTACAGACAATTACCCAGCGGATAGGCGGCGTATGGGAGACGGGGCGTCGAGTCGGAAGTCAGCTTATAGAGCGACTGGAAGAGCGAATAATAGTTTCTCACGTACAGGTCGTCGGTGTAATCGGGCTTGTAGGGAATGGCCAGAATCGTTTTTCCATCCACCTGTATGGCGAGATAGTTGATGTTATAGTGGTGGAAATTAAACGGATTCGCGGCGTAAGCACCGTTGAAAGCATTGTTTGAGACGAAACCCAGCAGGCAGAACGATGTCAGGTTTCCGAGCACGACGTTGTCAAGGTTGCTCTGGCGGGACCCGGCGGCAATGGTGAAAGTATTGACCTTCCACGCGACGGATGGGGTACTTGGCGGTATTGGATTTGAGCGCCTCTGCGAAGCCGATGAGCACGAGGGGGATGGCACGATTCGACGGATGTAGAGGACGGCACTCTTGATATGGACGCGATAGTCCGGATTAGCTTCGGAAGTCATCAGGCAGAAGGTATCCTTGCTTCTGGTGAGTTTCAGCAGTCTCAAGTTGACGTTGTTGAGTAGCAGGCGGTCTTATTGGAAAAGGTCGCAATGGGGTCTGCCGTAGAGATCGACCACTTTGCTGGATTTGATGAGGCTGTTGCGATGAACAAAACAGATGTTCTTCGCATCGTTCGCGATGCTGGCTTCGTCAAAGTGTCCGGCAACATCCTTCTTCCACAGCTGTGTCGAAAGGTGGCTGTTTTCGGCATCGGTACCGTGGGTCAGCAGAGTCTCCAGGTAGCTGCGGTAGGCGTACCCATTGTCCGAATTGGATATTTGGTTGCCGCTCACTTCGCAGTCGCACTGGAAAACAGAGAGTGTAGGAGTAGATTCATGGGCGCTACGGCGTTAGTGGCGGTCAATGTCGTTGATGTCCCCTTGACCACCGTGCATCGGATGTGGAGGTAAGACTGGCTCAGGTCCAGCAGGCAGTCGGTGGCTCCGGGCACTACGAACTCGATGGGGGCACCGTCGCTCAGAGGGGCTAGAGGATGGTAGGCCACTAAGGTGTCGTCGTTCACGGTAACCTGCACAGGAGGCATGGAGAACAGTTCCAACTCTTCTTTGGTGCAGGGCACCGAATCTCTGTCCGGCTTCAACAGCATGTCGGGCTCTGAATGAACAGTTTTCGGGGCGGACGTGGTATTTCTAGTCGAAAAAGTCTGCTTTACTTCTCGGAAGACAACGACGTGAAGGGGTTTTGCGACGACGTACGAAGGCAACCAGACCGTGGCGACGACGTTTCCCTCCCAACTGGCCTTTTGTTCGACGACAACACTTCTTCCTCTTTCGACCTGTTACAGACTGTCCGCCTGTCGGTACTGCAACAGCGTTTAGTTTAGCCGCGTCCCACCTCTTTTTGGCAGCCTCCTTAAAGAAGGTCCCCCCTGAACATCGTCCAGCAGTTTGGAGCCGCTTCTCAGCGCGTACCTTCCTACTCCGGAGTGTTTTTAATAAAGGGGAGAGCCGACCTGAACACACCCCTCAGTAAATCCCCGAAACCCAATCCTCGTTGTATGCGTCTGCCAGAAAAAGTAAGGGGCTCCTCTTGTATGATTTCTCGTACAACAGTGGCCGATGCATACCCGAGGGTCCAATCCAGCGTAGGGCGTGCGCATCTCGTTTTTCCCACGTCCGATCGGTCGCCCCTTCCGAAAATAAATGATGCTCCCATTCTAACGACGGGCTATCAAATAGGCAAAAGCAGGTTGAAAGGTTTCTTTTTAGCTGTCGGGAAAAGCTTTCTGTAAAGGCCCCCGAAAGACCCACCCTTCTGCCTCTTCCGCCTAGTCCTCTTAACCCTCCTCCTTCATCCACGCATGCTCAGGGACGTCGCCTAAAATGTAACGTCACGCTAACCTCTCCCAAACTGAATAGTACCTTTTCCCCCATGTCCGTCATTAAATAGACCCTCACCGTTTCGAAATTGCGCCTAGCGAGAAGACGATAGTAAGGTTTGGTGAAGATGTCGTGCGTTCCATCCCCCGCATCTAATCTAACTACCCATAGCAAAGGAGCCAGAACAACTCCCACCACAGTCTCGTTCACAATGTCAGTGTATACAAAAATACTATTCAGAACTTTCGAGGCGAGTCGCTCTTTGCCCAGCTTGACACCCATTATTTCTACGGAGGTGTTACTTTTCTCGGGAGACAGCATTTGGTTAGGCATGACGAGAGTAATCATGTTCAGTTCCTCGTTGTAATTAAATTCCGGGTACTGTTCGACATCTATCCTGTCTCGAATAAGGCGTTTTAGTCTGGCCACGATCTTTTCTCCGCTACGATAAAATCCTTGGGGCAGGTAGGCAGAGTCGAGAGATGCGTGAGGTAGGACAGCCACCACCCTCCGTCGTTGAATTGGTCGTTGATGATCTCTAGAGGCACGGTCCCTCCTCCGTGTTTCGCATTCGGTTCCACGAGAATGTCGTAATAGCTCTCTTTGAACTTTCCGTCTTTTCTTTCCCATCCCAGAAACACGGACAGGCTGTAAGAGAAGCACAGTCTGGCCCCTGTGTGGAGCTTGTTGAGAATGGTGACGAGCCGCTCGTTCTCGTCGTAGCTGAGCACGACGAACGGCTGCTCGAGTTCCTTTACTACCCAGAGGTTGAGAAATTTTATAATATTTTTCATCCTGTAATTCACCAGGTCGACCCCCACGACGACCACGTCCTGGTACAACCTCTTATCCACAACTTCCAATTCCGCTTCTGTTCCCGCACAGGTGTCGATATCGAACCGGGGGAACTTGACGTAGGTGCACGTTCCTAGCTGTTGTTGTAGTTAAATTAACACGTGGCCCCTTGAAGCTTGTGTAAATCTTGGATTAGCGAAACAAAACGTAGTTAATACATTGACAGTGACGCGTGCATTCATTTTAATGCGACCGCTTGTTTGTTGACATACGCAAAATTAACCAGTGCAAAGTTAGGCTCCAAATCAACATCGTTTTTTGTCAACTCCCGATTATTTCGTGAAATAGCATTGCAAATAGCGTTCCAATGGTGGAATTAATCTTGCTTTGGCTCACTTAAATCGGCGCCGTTTTCCTCCATATGATTTGTCAGCTGGTGTGAGGGAAGAGAACTTCTGGGAGCGAGGTTATGTGATCCGAATGACGCCAGAGATCCGAAGACGCCTGGGATCCAGAAGGCCCGTGTAAAAAAAGTTATTTGCTCCCCGGTCGCGCCATAGTCACTAGTGCTGCCGTACTTTTACGTTAGGCCTACCATTTTGAGCCAGCGAGGCAGCGATGCCGTTCGTTGACCGGATACAAAAAAATGTTGTTCATTTTCAGTCATATTGCCAATTGGATTTCGGTAGCTTAATACACTAGAATACAATTTTTACGTTCGGAGTGGTCCGGCTTACGTTTCATAATGAGTATTCAGTAATTTGTTAGTCCAGCGTTGCGTCGCTTCGGCAGACCCACACCGGTCTATTCCGACAATTCTTGCATATTTGCGTACTCGCGCTCACGCACTCAATGAAAAGCCCTGCTTACGTCACGAATTCTTGTGATCTGTGGATTCAACATGGCCGCCGTTTTCGATATGATGAATCGACGCAACTCAGGACTAACAAACTAATGAATACTAATTATAAAACGTAAGTCGGACCGCTCCGAACGTGAAAAGTGTGTTCGTGTGTATTAAGCTACCGAATTCCAATCGACAATATAACTGAAAATGAGCACTAGACGCCGGACGGCCAGCGCTAGCTCAAACTGGTAACCATGGTAACGAGTAAGTACGGCTTCTATGCACGATCCCGGCGGCTGATAATAGCGTGAACCGTCTCAATTGTTCTTCTTTGGTCTCAACGTCTGCGCCAGCTGTTTTTCGATGCTTACGGTTGTTTATTATTTACGAGGACAAATCAGTTCAAGCTGTAGGCTTACGGGTTTGTCGGCAGTTGTTATACAGCAAACACCGCTTCGGTATCAGTCCAACAGACGACCACCACCAACCGGAATTTCGAGTACGTAACTGGCCATAAAATGCTTGGTTAGTTAAGCGACTTGTTTGATCAACGCATAGCTGCATTGCATTATGTTCGTTTATTATTTGGTTTCCTAATAAAATTGTTAATTCGTCATCATATAACTGCTATCCTGTTTGCGTTGTTTACATAAGTGCAAGCGCTGCGAAGCCAAACTATTATTGTTTAATCTCGTTAATTCAACACACGTTTTTACTACAAACACAATTTCTTTTCCAAGCAAGCCCCTTTAAACGTAGTGTATGCCAGGGCTTAACATAAGTATTTTCTCCCGTTTTAACAGAAACAATAAAGACATTTATTTCCATTTTACACCCTCCCCCCCCGGGAGACGGGGGTTGCGAATTGGTTGCAGATTAGTCTGACAGCTAGATTATTTTTTGCGTTTCATCCCGTTTGGTGCGTGACGTTACACATTTACTAGCGCCCCTAAAGACCAAAAGGTCATCTCTTCGGTTGTTTCTACCCCCTGACCCCCACATCGACAATACCATTCATTAATATTTTACCTATTTCTTTTAACTTTTTTCAGTTCTACCTGTCCACCAACTACCCCCCCCCCCCCCAGTTGTTCTTTGCAATTGGCAACGTTGTTCAGTGTCGTAAAACAATATTTTCTCTGGAAGGGGTAAATTTTAGGTCCCCCCCATCGCCCCCTGCAAGGAAAACGGATGACCACTTCATTTTACTGTGCAATTATTTTTCTTGCTGTATGTAATCTATGGCTTCATAAAAAAAGTTAGAAAATAGCTAATAAAAGGTTATTTCAAGGATTTGTACGGCTCCTCCGATCGTCCCCCCCCCTCCCCATTTTTTAGGGCAGTACGGTAAAGAAGTTCAGGAAGATTGTTTGATTTTAGGGAGCACGAACTCAGCATGAATACCAAACTGCCCCACGACGATGAGAGGACCTTTGTGATAGATGTGGCAGTAATATAGAGAAAAAAATAAAAGCTGTGATTGTTGAGGTGACCTGTTGATTAAACAATGGTTCGGCTGGAATTTTAATTATCCGTATTAAGAAACGACGTAAATATCTTAAAGGGCCCCAGAAAAACAATACCATTTAGCATCATGGTAGCAGGTAGACGTAATACATTGCACAACGCAACTCAATGAAATCGTAAAACTCACGCACATGCGCACAAAAGTACGCATAAAATCAGAAGCTACAGTGACGTCATTTGGCGGGAAAAAAGATAATGAGCTCGGGAATGACCAACCTTTCCTAATACTATCGTTCCACTCGACCTTGGGCAGACCAAGAACCGCGGGATAGGGTACTTTACCTCTGGATGCGACAGGCTGGATGCAGTAGGGGCATGCCCGTGAACGAGTTGGATGCTGGAGTGGCAGCGATCATGGTGGCCAGAGCTGAGATCAGCAAATTACGACGTCAGCAAGTTATTTCGCTTCCTTGTTTCATAAATGCTTGCGTCATACTGTTTAGGATTGGATACTGTTTAGGATGTATATGATAAGCGCGCGAAGCACGCCCCCTCGGACGGTGTTTCATACTGGAAGCCTCGCACGTCCACACGTTGTTTCATGCTGGCACCTGGTACGTCCAGCCGTACGCATCCACAGGTAAAGTACCCCGACTCAGAACCGCGGCCATGTTGGATCCACACAGCACAGAAATACGTGACGTCATTGGTTTGTGTGCAAATCTTTCAGATAAAACGGAAATGGTATTTACGACGTCACACCACGGTACAAGCTCATTCGCTGGTAACAATAATTACAAAAACCCCTGGTGAACCATCTTCTCTGTGTCGATTAATCTTTGGGCCATAGTGCCCCGAATTGCGTTATGGCCAAATCCAATATGGCCGCCATCGGCCATTATGAAAATTCAACTTTTTGGATTTTTTAGGTATATTCACATGTGATAACTCTAAATATACTGAATTTGGCGTGAGGAATTAATTTCTGATGTTGTTTTGACCATTTGGGGTCATGTTTTTCTTGCAAAGGTTATGGTCAAGGTCATTTTGTTTTATTGACAAATTCAGTTATAACTAAATTCACACCATACGCCAACTTGCCACCATTAGGTACGTCTATTTTTGTTGCTGCTGCTCTTTACTGTGTGCAGGTACACAAACTGAGTTTGTTATTACATATTATTAAAATGATTACCGTAAATCCCCTATTATACGCCCGTGGGCTTCTAAAATTATTTCGGTAAAAAAAAAAGAGGGGTGGTATTAAAAAACCTACAATTAAATTTGGGAATCTTTCTATAGTCCAGGGAGGGAGTTTTGACCATTCACCTCCGTTATCATGGTTCAGTCTAGCATTAACACAACGTAGTATATTAGATCGTCCTTCATCGAAATTCCAACATTATTCACAGTTTAAACTAATTTATTTCGAAATTATTATGTAACAAACCTCGATTTTTTGGTTCTAAATCAGTTTGGTTGGACCCGAGGTAAATGACCATCAGACTCAGGAGCTTGCGTCTATTCCAGCAGCTCTGGACTAATGCAGTCTGGATGCAATTTCCTGAGACTGCATGGACACCACGAAACCTGACCTAGCAACGAAAACATCTTGTTTGATGTTTGCTAACGATGGTTTGTTTTGTAATAATTCGAAGTAAATTAGTTTAAAGTATGAATTATGTTGTAATTTGGAGGAGGGACGATCTAATAAACTTAATTCTTAAATAATTGAGAATGAAGGCTTTGGGTTTTAGCTAGACTGAATCATATCACGTGTGTTAATGACCGACCTTTCCATGAATACAAACAATCTTCTGTGAAGTGCGTTGGATTAAATGTTGATTTCGTTAATCCACACCACTGAGCAGACTACTGGCAGACATTGCCTCACAAACGTTCATAGTATGTGCAAACAAAACGTCAATAGCAGCGTGGTGCGATGAGGGTGTGTTTGCCATTGCCTGTGATATCTATTTGGATGAGACAAAAAGGTTCAAGGATGTTTTTCTCTGCATGTGCCCTTTCCATTGGACCCGTGTTCTACTCAGGTTTCATGACAAACTTATCTGAGATTCTGGCCCAGATGATGAACTGATCGAGTGTGCAGTGTTCGGACCTGGTGTGAGAGTCAGTGTTAAATGGCAGCCATTCTGTCTGGGCTCTCACTGGGTTCTCACACGTACTCTCCAATGAAAGATATTCAGAAATAACAATGACAGGGCTGCATATCCTCTGCTGGTGCAGTTGAAGATGCTGAAAATTAAACTTAATGAAAACCAACATTGTCCCGAAGAGTTTCAGGCACTGATTGGACAAGTGGAAAAATTGCATCAGGTCTGTCAGAAATTTGAGAAGGAGTGCGAGGCCAAGTCTGAGCTCTACCAATTTTTTGGAGTTTGGCTGCAGTTAGTCGCCATCATCAACAATTATGTAGTATCCGAGAGAGATGGAAACTGGCATCTATATGCAGCTACTATCAAGGATTATATGCCAATCTTTGCAGAATGTGGCTGCATCAACTACCCGTGTTGTGGTTCTTGGTATCTTGAACAAATCAAAGTGCTGGAGTTCATACATCCTAAGCTCTATTGACACTTCTCTTTGGGCCAGTGGGTTGTTCAGGATTGCCCAGGATGGTTCTGTGCTGTCGGAGGTTACAATCATGAAGGTCGAGCAGACCATCCAAGGGTCCTGGAGGTCACTATGTAGTGGGAGCTACACGTAATGTCAGTGGTGTGGCAGAGTTCGAGCTCTTGTTCCATGAGATTGGGTCTATCACTAGTCTGCTCAACTTTGTCACCTCTAACCATCCCATGAACCGCACAGAGTGCCATCTGCAACATGCATTGAGAAGTACTCGTCGTCACACATTTAACCACAACGTGTCTAAGCTGTTAGACTTTGTGCAGAATCCATACTCACACAACCTGCACACAAAGCTGACTGGTGACCGTAAGGTGGCTACACGCCTGCTCAAGTTTCATGAGAATGGTCAGCATACTTACCGCTCATACAGACAGGAAAGATTGGTTGAGAAAATCAAGAAAATAAGCAAGTTCATCTCCAAGTCAAAATTGCAAAGGTTCGCCGACCAACCTCAGAAGACACCATCAAACATTGAGAAGGTGAAGAACGAACTCTCAAGGAAATGGCAGAGGCACAAAGAAACATGAACATTGCTAAGGAGCAGGGCATGGACCTCAGGCAGATACTTACTCATAGTGTTCTCTCAGCATCACCACTGTTCTATGGTGATCTTCCCACTCACACCACGAAGTTAGTACTTATTGGCGAGATTGAACCTAAACTTTGCATCACCAAGTGAGGTCGAGACTTTCCACTCATGTTGTAGTCAACTTCATGTCTAAAATGCGGCAGATGCCACTAGCACAATTCTCTGATCTGCATATGGTCCTCGACGCCATCTTAACCTCAGCTCCACTCATCTGTGAAAGTCTACAGTTCATTTATCTCGTACTTGATTCCTACATTAAGATCTCTCTTAAGGAGGGGAGTGCATGCATATAACTGACTCATCAATAGGCATAGATATTATTGGCATAAACAGAGAAATGCCCATCCCTCAGCAACCTAACAAGTTCTGGGCTTCTCAGGAAAACGAGTGGAATCTCTAGCTCCTGGTTCGAGATATTGTCTGCAATCGGAATATGGCAATGCTACCATTTTCGCTAGGTGTCTTGTTTCTGATGGTGAAGTGCTTCCAGCAAGAGTCTGGTGGTGAAGAAATACCTGACCTGTTGAACTGGATCGAGGAGGCAGATGACCAGCTGGTGGTGCACGTCCAGTAGTCTCTTCGTGTGAAACAGTGCAAGAGAGTTATCATTAGTATCCAATGACACAGACACTTCCGCATTAGTGCTATACTACACCTACACACCATACCTCCAAACTCTGGGGTTGCAGGAGATGTGGCAGCAGTAAGGCACTGGTGAAAATAGACGCATGCTTCCACTGCATCAAACAGTTTCTCTTGGAGGACCACTGGCTAAAGCAGTGAACAAGGCACACTGACCGGAGATGAATGCATGAGTAAGGTGCGGACAAAGCACGCAGCTATCTGACAAACTTTGGAGAGACAGACACTTTGTTAAAGCAAGATGCAGCACTAGCAGAGAAGTACTTGGTTTCTGTCTGGGCAGGGGCCAGGCCAACTACCACCTCTGAGACGTTCGACCAGCTTAGAGTAGAAAACTACATCCATGCCAGTTTTGGAATTGGTGCTCTCCCTTCTACAAGTAGTTAGATCAGAAGCCACATCTACCAAGGAGCATTTCTGGTCCACAGGATGTGTCTCCTGCTTACTTCAGCCAACGAATGTGATGCCAGACTAAAACCATTGGAGCATGGATGGGAAGCACACTTTGGTGCACTGCTCCCATCAAAATGCCTGAAGCTCTGCTGCTGAGTGGGCTCAAAACATCCAAGTGTTCAGGAAGGTGCAACACTAAACGCTGTGAGTGCAGTTCTACTTCTGGACTTCTGCGGCGTCATACTCTGCCATGCCTCGTCCTGCACAAATCCACCACGGACATACTAAATTGCATGCACACATTGAAGACATTCTTATTTGAAAATGTTGTAAGCATTCTTAATTGAGTTATTCATAAATGACAATACAATATATCAGCGGCAATATAAATCCAGTGAATAAATACAAATTTCATTAATGAATTATAGGTGTCTTAACAGGTGTGACCTGTTACACCTGTTTTCTACCGCTCGGTGACCTTAACCATGACCTTTGCAGGAAAAGATGACCCCGAAAGATGAAAACAACATCAGAAATTATTTCTCACACCAAATTGAGTATCATTAGCGTTATGACATGTGAATATACCTAAAAAATCCCAAAAGGTTGAATTTTCAAAATGGCCGATGGCGGCCATATTGGATTTGGCCATAACGCAATTCGGGGCACTATGGCCGACAAGCACCTCGGTGATTTTTCATGTCTAGGGACCCAGTGACTAAGTGGCAGTGAGAAATTCTCTCAACTCCATTTTGCAAACGGGACCACATGGCTAGTACTGGACTATCTGTTGTGCTGCGATGGGAGTCTGTGCATCGGTGTTGCCCTAAAGAGGGTGTGAATGCTTGCGTTTCTTAGCGACAGAGTCAGAGGTGCGCGAAAGGCATTTATGGCTTTCAAGACTCACAGTCGACGCGACCCAGTTATGCGTGTTGGCCCGGCGTGCGGATGAGGTACATGACGGAGGCAGGGCTTGCCGGAGTTTCCGTTTGGCATCACGCAAAAGATCGGGAGCGGTGGGGTACGTTGGCCGTCTTGCAAAGGAGAATCTTCCCCGACTTTGACGACATGTCCCGGCCAAGCCGGACGTGCAGCGGTCGTCGCGGACGGTTGGGGTAACAGCCGAAGAGAGCACAGCATCCGAGGTCGGAGCTATTTGCAAAAGGATGGCTTCTATCGTGAGGAGATGCGCGAAAGGAGGGAAACTGGTGACGTATAGGAACCTCTGGAGGAAAATGAATGCCGAGACCTACCACGTTCTCGCTTATATAGAGAGGGCTGCTCATGCGCAGTGGGTCATGCAAGCAGGCAGGTACAAGCAACTTTAAAACCTCTGGAAAGACATTAATTAAGGACAATGTAATGCTAAATTATCAGGTTAATATCGTTGGCATACAAAGAAATAATAATTTTTCTCGAATGTGCCGTGCTAAAAAGGTTGCTTTCCTTGCTGAAAATGACAAACACGATGATGACTATGATGATGTGGATGGTTCAGTGTTTTTAGGAACCTTACAAATTAATAAGTTGTATGGTAAGAATGACTGGTTCTATCCCACCAGAATTAACGGTAAGGCCAACACTAAACTTAAAATGGACACAGGTGCAGATGCAAATGTCTATCCATTAAAACTATTTACAGAGACGTCAGGAAGGATAAAAGTTGGAGGGCTGTAAACCAGAAATTTACTGACATGATTTTGGATTTTCCATCTAGCCAAAAAATTGTGTAATTTTGCCAACTGATATGCCGACTGGCCAAAAATTATGTAATTTTGCCGTCTGATTTGCCAACTGGCCAACACCCCCATAAAAACGTCCCTGCCCTGACTATTTAATGAATTGAAACCCAAACCAGCACTCACAAAGTCACACACTGTCATTACTGCTTATGGTGAAACTCCAGTCCCCGTGATAGGAACGTGTAATTTGCAGTGCCAGATCAAGGGCCGTGACGAAACACTCCCATTTTATGTTGTGTCCGTAGATGGTCCCCCCCATCCTAGGTGGACAAACATATGAATCACTGGGACTCATTAAACGACTGTGCCAGGTTAAGAAACAAGCTATCGCCACACAAATTAGTTGCAAGGACGCAACCAAAACGGTACCCACAATACCAACTCGCCAGAGTGTGCTGTAATATTAGATTAATTTAAGGACGTCTTCACAGGCTTAGGACAACTTCCAGGAACCCATAGACTATACCTAAAGCCAAATGCTGTGCCAGTTGTAACTGCAGCGAGAAAAATACCACATGCAATACAACATGATGTCAAACGAGAGCTCGACTGGATGGAAAAGCTGGGTGCGATCTCGAAAGTGACTCGGCCCACGGCATGGGTGAACCCAATCATGATTGCAGCAAAAAAAGATCGGCAACTTCGCATATGCCTTGACCCCGAAGGCTAAACGAAGCACTACAACGTGAACATTATGCCTTGCCGATGCCTGAAATGATATTTGATAAACTGGGTGGTACGGAAAAATTCTCAGTGCTCGACGCCAGTGATGCCTTCTGGCGAATGTGCCTGGATGCCGAGAGCTCACTTGTGTGTATTTTTATCACGCAATGGGGCAGTTATAAATTTGAAGTGGTACCTTTTGGGGTCAAAGTTGCACCATAAATGTCAAACGGTGATGGATACAGTCTTCGAAGCGGAACCACGAATCCAACCATAATTCGACGAAGTATCCGTGTCTGGGAGGGCTGGACAGGACCACGTAACTCAATTGAAAACAGCCTTACAACTGGACCGTGACAACAACCTGAAGCTGAATCCAAACAAATGTAGCCTGAATAAAGACAAAATCAGGCTACTGGGTCATGAAATCTCTGCAAAGGGAGTGTCTGGATCCACAGAAGATTGCCGCCATCCAGCAAATGAAGACAAAAACAAACAAAGAGACTAAAATACCAGGGCCACCTGGATGATTTTGGTTTTTGTTTGCCTATACGAAAATATATATTACCTTTTATTTCCATAGCAGTTCCCCCCCCCCCCCCCCCCAACCAATGGACTCTATTATCCGGTTGTGCATCACGGCCTCCTCATCATACAAGCCGGGTCTACACCATGATGCCTCCTACGATCGGTCGGTTCCTGTTCCGTTTCTGGCTCCGTCCCGGACTATGTTTGTGCTACTACGCCAAACTTCCGAGTATACTCCTCCCTCTACACAAGAGGCTCGAGGACATGCAGTTCTGCCCCTCCTGTGCCAGACTCTGAACTTCTCCGGTCTGTCAGAATGGCATCTTTTCCAGCCCATTCCACAAGTTCACTCTGAGCAAGCTTTCCTCACATCGGTTCCTATCTTCCGACTAGCTGCCTTCAGCATTCTTGCCCCGTGCCATCTTCCTACGATTCCGCATCGCTTCCAGCGTCACGTCTCACGACATGATCTTCTGATTCTGGCACAACCCTCTCCGATCACTGCGTTCCCGTTCGGATTATTCGTTCTCCACTGTGTGTTTTCCAGCTACAGACTTCACCGACACTTCCATAACGACACGCACATTTCCGCCCTGCACCCGAGGTATGGTCGCTTCCCTATCGGATTCCGTCAACCGTATCAGTCGTCTTGGACTTACTAGTGCATCGCTCCCTATCATACCGATTCCTACTCCGACCAAAGAACCTTCGTTCTGCAGTCTACGCTAACGAGCCTACTGCGTCTCCTAGTGCTCCGCTGTGTCTCCTGGACAATGCAACCTCACCATTCAGAGTCTGTCGGTTCCCTATTGTGCCCATCTAATCAACATCGACTCACCTGTTTCTTCTACATACAACCTTGATGTCGTAACAAGCCCCAACATGCTGTTATCTTCCGTTCGCTTCAAACTCCCGATACCGCAACAAGACTGCCTCAACGATTCCGGTTCCAGATTGCCTCGTCGGTCCAGCCTGCCAGCAACTCCCGATCAAGATTCAAGTCCGTCATCCTGCATCCCATCCAAGGTAGATTGGCATCTTGTCTGTTTGCAATTCTACCTTCCCCCAGGTGTCGAACTGTCTGTTTCTACCCCTGGCATTTGCTGTTCCTGTAGCTCGCCCATGGGACTGAGGATCCCGTGTCCAGGTTGGAGAAACATTCAGTACCTTCCTAAAGCACCGAACAGAACGAACCAAACACACCACTGTTGGTGACAGTTCAGCTCATTCCCTACTATAGCCTTGGCTTGCTTACGTCAACCATCGTCAGCGATGAATCCGTTTCCGGTTCCTCACGCATGCTCAAAAGCTCCACCACTGGCAACCACTCTAAACCACCTCCACCTCCCCGAGATGGTTTGCAATTTGGCATTGTTCGTGCCTGTTAGATCCATTAGCCTAGCCTGGTCCAATCAATTAGCCACGTCTGGTCACCTTAAAGTTATGATGTAACAAGTGCTCTGCCTAGCTTGTTGATTTTGCTGAGCTGTGATTGCAGTTTCCGAAGATGCTGAACGGCTGATGCAACATCACCGTGCATGCACGCCGTCAAGTTTGGAGCCAAACTGTCTCTAACAGTGGTGCGTTCTGTTCGCTCTGTTCGGTCATTTAGGAAGGTACTGCTTCATTGGTTCCACCCGGGCACTGTCCGTTGGGCCGCCGGCTCGTAACGTGGGTATTCCGAACCTAGCCCGCCGCCTTATGTGAAGAGGTCTGCTATGTAAATAAAAGGTAGTGTATGTTTTCGTGGCAATAAAAAGACTAAAATACCAGGGTAACCTGGTTGATTTTAGTTTTTGTTTGCGTATACGAAATTATACATTACCTTTTACCCACCCAAGCCTCCCCACTGATGGACTAGGTTCATGTGGGTTGGAAGAAAGATGCTGCGCTCCGTTGCGATTCACTTATATTGACGAAGCCAGTTCCTGTCATGCACAGCGAGTTACCAAGCAGTTACAACGGTTCCTCGAAATGGTGACATATGTGACCAAATTCATACCAAACTTGTCGACACCTGCGACAGAACACTGCATGGATGTGGGATGCCAACCACGACCGTGAGTTCGACCAGTTAAAGGACAAGATCATCAACACTCCTGTGCTAGCTTACTTTGACCCAGAACTCCAAGTCACTATTTCAGCAGACTCAAACTCGTTTGGTGTAGGAGCCGTGCTTCTTCAAAACCAAAGGCCTGTTGCATACACGTCAGCTGCATTCACGCCGACTTATCAGCGAAGATCCGCCACAAGACATCCGTTCGTGCCTACTAGTACAAGTTACAGACCCTCGGCTGGAAAAACTCAAAATGAAAATCAAGGCAGACCCAGTTCTCTCGCAAGTATACGGGCACATCTCATCAGAAAGGCCTCAGCAGAAGCAAATTAGAGACCTTGAGCTCATGTATTACTACCACATGATAGACGAATTATACATCAAAGATGGGCTCATCTGCAGAGGGGCAAGATTACTGATCCCCGTCTTAGCCGAAAACGAACACTGCAGGCGGTACATTGCAGACATCATGGAATAGCAGCCTGTAAGACCAAGGCAAGAGAGTGTATACTGGCCCAGCATCAACAACGACATTGACATGATCAAGACGTGCATCCCATTGCAACAAAACTAACATAGCAATAATAAAGAACCCCTGCTAAGCCGTGATCCACCCCAACGACCCTGGCAACGTGTAGGCTCAGATTTCTTCAAGTTACAAGGAAGCACATACCTGCTCCTGATTGACTACTACTCCAAATATGTAGAACTGCACTTGATGCCATCCACAACAGCATCACAAACCATACGGGCCCTAAAGTCAACCTTTGCATGACATGGGATTCCCTTAGAATTTGTGTCCGACAATGGTCCTCCCTACGATTCCCAGGAACTGAAAGAATTCTTCAAAGAATGGGGTGTGACACACAATCCAGTTAGTCCCAAATTTCCCCAATCAAACGGCTAGGTCGACAGGGCCATTGATACCATTAAAGCCATGTTGCGAAAATGCATAGAGGATGGCAAAGACTCGTATGTCGCGCTCCTAGACTACCGAAACACGCCTACTGACGACCTCCCATCACCATCGGAGATGCTGGTGGGCCGCAAGCTCCGAGTATTTGTGCCTACGCCTCGAAAAAAATCTGCAGCCTAAATTTAACTGCTCACGGTTCTCGGCTGCCCTAAAAGCTCGACAAGAAGCGCAACAGCACACAGTCAGTGACAAGCGTAGACCACTCAAACCACTTCACTGCGATCAACCTGTCTGGTTACAACCGGGTAAGAGTTGGACGCCTACCACTGTGTTTGAAGTAGGACCCGCCCCGCGGTCCTACATAGTGCGTACCCCAGATGCAGGAATCTACTGCCGCAACAGGCTCCATTTATGCCCAAGAATTGGAAGTAACCCAAACGAACCAACCACCCCATCCAATGTAGAGGACCTCTTCCCTGATGCAGTGCCCTCTGTAACTTTGCCATGTCCACCTGAAGTAAACCAGCCAACTATGCCACAAGCAGGACAGAGAGTCTCTCACTTTGGACGGCCTATCAATCCACCCGTTAGGCTGGATATCTGAATATCCTTCTCCGTTCTCGAGAAAGTGCCTTGGAAACCTGTTATTTTTTTTTATAATTATAATTTTGTAAACCTAACATTACTATCTCTGTAGCCTACGTAGAAGTTTAAGGTAGTAGGCCATGCAAGTTTAGCCAAAAAAAAAAGAGGGGGGGAGGGGGCATGTTACGATATGGCTCCCGTAGAAGCCATGCCTCATCGCAACTGTCCAATAGCCAGTGTAAGCTGCCGTAGTTAGTGCATACCTTGGGCGCGGCAGCAGCAGCGCCAGAGAGATCCCTTTTTGTACTCAGAATGGGCCCGACATTAAACATGTGCTAACAGTATAAGTTTGTTTAAGTTTATGTTAAGTACCACAACATAACTAACCCCCCCCCCCTTTTTTTTAAATATATATAAAAGAGTTAAAAGGATTTGAAAAATTTAGTCTTTTAAAGTCAGATGAGGTTCGGTTAACGTACGAGAGGTTATGCCGGGTAAGGAAGCGTTCGGTATCCTGAATTGGGGAGGAGGAGGAGGAGCGTGTTTCATTTTCCGAAGGTGCTTCTTTTTTTTTTATGGAAGGAAGGAAGAAATTTTGAACAGGGTTGTGCGTTCACACTCACTGTGTTTTGAAGTTTTTTTTTTACAGAATGGTTTGTCACCCGGCTGGCCACGTGTGAGCTCGTGGTTAGAAGATTGACTGATTATTGGTTTTGAGACCTTTGATGGAAGCGAAAGCATAATATTTGGCACGGAGCCTACACTGGACGCAAGGAAGGTTGGGGGTGTTTCTGGTTGCGTAGAGTTGCACGCCGGCAAGGGTGGGTTGATTCACATGGTTATTGTCAAATTACCAGATATTAAATCCGTAGAAGTATTCCAATGGACAGCTGCTAGCCATGTCATACCATGAGGAGGCAAACTGGCTGTCTTTGGATGCATCAAGGAGGTCTTGCTGCGTTGGAGGGTCGGCTATCGGGGTGTCGAGTGTAGGAACACCAAATGAAATTGTGGGCGGAATGAGTTCCGGAACTGGCTTCAGCAGGTCAGACGGAGGTCGACGGCTGGTGGGATCCGCTTGTCGAAAGTGTTGATGTTCAAAGGGCAGTTGAGCACGATAAGTTGGTTTTGGGTCATTGTTGAAGTCGATCAATTCCATTGTCCATGCAGTGCTAATGGCTTTGTTGGGGAGTTTTGCCTGAAGTTCTTCACTGAGCTTTTCTTTGGTGGTTTGAAGGCGCTACTTCCGGAAAGATCTGCAGGTGTTTGCTGCGATGGTTTTTTGCTTAACGAACTCGGGTTAGAGTGTCGCATTGTTGGCCAGGAGGGTTTGGAACTCTGCTAGTGAAAGGTGCAGCCCTTTTGTGCCTATCCTGCGGTATGATTTATTGAGATCAGAGGATTGGGTTGTGAAGGGTGAGTGACGTCAGCTTCTGGGAGGTGAAACCGCTGAACGGGTTGTTTGTTGCTCTTGTTCTTCGGCCGATGGGTGAAGGAAAGAAGATGGGTCACGAATGTTTGGCATTGACAGGAGCGCAGGTGTCCTTGGTATGGGTGAGTTGCACTCTGACGAGGATGTTATTGTAGAACTGGGTAGGAAGTCCCGTGGAGTTGAGGTGCCAGACTTGAATGGGGAGAGCTTGATGGCGAAGTTTGTGGGGTTAGTCCTTTGTAGATTTTTACGAGTTGACTTCAGTTGTTGTTTAGCGGTCAGCAGTGTTGGGGTTTTCCGGATTTTTAAGAAGCGCACGACGATTCTTAGCCTGAATCAAAAGGATCTTTGCTGTTTTTTTGGAGCTTCACTACTTTGAACCATGTCGAAGGTGACATTTGCACGCAAAAGGGGCATGGTTTCGTAGTACTCACAATTTCGATGTTTTTGGCACACGTTATGTTTGTCAATTCTACCTTTAGTTTTTAGGCCAGGGCACAAACAGGATCCAGGGTCCGGAATGATGTGCTTCCTGCGTTGAAAGGCTGATGTGTTCATAGTCCGCCCCTAGTTCTCGGCATTTCGTCAGAGGAGCTCATGTGGAAAAGATGACAGCGAGGACACAACCACAACTTGACAGAGGCGCACATGAAGGTGGCAAACAGAGTGGCAAGTTATGGCCGTGAAAAACTTTGGGCCGTGGGGTTCAAGACCAATGGGAATGGGTGGCCCGCAAAAAAGGAGGCATGACAACAGCAGGCGAGGTTGGTTCTAAGTAGATCAGAAGCACTTCGTTTAGGGAGGAGTGAAACGGGTAGTTTCGTGACTCATGGGGTGCAGAGAACGGTGGTGGTGAACCTGGAGTGGAAGGCTGGGGCCCAGTGTTGAGCAAGTGATCCCCCTCAGGTCAGTTGGACGAAAGCCGTGGTTGCTTGGACGCCATCAGACGAATGCGGATGCGAATACTGCTGCTGCATGTGGACTCGGAGTGATGGGGGTGCATTGGACGAGTGCCGTGGATACTTGGAGGCCATCAGATGAATGTGAATGCCGCAGCAACTGGATGAACTTGTCATTAAAACTAGTTGGACGAATGCCTGGTTGCCTGGGGGTCGGACGAATGCAAATGCCGACGATCTGGGAGATGACTCGTCATGAAGAGAGCGGCCTCAGGACGAATGCGGATGTGAATGCCTTTACGACTTGGTGGGTGGTTGTCATGGAGGCCAACTCGACGAGACCCACGGTTGCTCTGGAGGATTTCAGGTGGACGAATGCGAATGCCATCGAGGGTGAGGAACAGTAGCCACGACATCAAGAGACAGACGAATGCGTGCAGGTCGCACCACCACGAAGAATTGTGCAGCTGGGCTTTTTTGTGGGGTGCGGTTGAAAGTTCACTCAGAACGTGGGTCTGTTCTTCCCAATTCGAGACGAGATACGGCACAGAACAGTGTCTCGTTACGTGCCAAGTTACGATAGAGACAATCGTTGATTGAGACGAGGGGCCCAGGTCGAGGACATCCGGCGTCTGGAAGAGCTTTACTTGAAACGTGCGTCTGGTTTGCCACGATCGAGATGCAATGCGGTGTAGGGCAGTGTCTTGTTGCGTGCCGAGTTACGCTAGAGAAAGAGTGTGGAACATGAGGCTGATGCGTGTCTCAGTATGTGCCAAATTACCATCGAAATGGGGGGGGGGGGTCCAAAGTCGAAGACAGCCAGCGTCCAGCCCCAAAGCAGAACGTAGTCAACCTTTCTGCAACGCAATTTTAAAATTGGCAGATATCTTTCCGCGAACTGATAATCAACCCCCACATGCGTAAAATCATTTAGTGTTTGTTTACTGTGTAAAACCGCATTTCCGTGGGCAGAAGGAGGCTGGAGGGGACCAATTCAATCCTCTCGAATGTCACCCAATCATAACTTGCCAATTGGCCAGTAGACCTTAAATAGTGCTTGCCACTTCCTATAGAAATCATAAATGATACACGATTTTTTTTTCAAATTTGCATTAGTCCTATGCATGCGTTGTACACTTTTCTAACTTTCACTGTGTAGGCCTTACAAGACTGAGCAAAACGCCACCTATTGATCGTCTCTAGTATTCATGGTTCTAGAGTGTCAGTAAAAAAAAAAGTCCCTCTTCTCTTTCTGTGTTATGCACGCCCATTCTGCGACAGACTCGCACGTCGCACCACATTCTGCTTTGGGGGCGTCCAGAAGTACCTCACTAAAAACGTGGGTCCAATTTAGCCATGATCGCGACGAGATGCGGGTGGAACAGTGTCTCGTCACGTGCCAGGTTGCGATCGAGACGGGGTGTGGAGCTTGAGGCCGGGGCGTGTCTCGAGGATGATACGTGTCTCGTCACCTGCTAGGTTACGATCGAGACGAGGAGCCAAAGTCGAAGACATCCAG
>JAHWFP010209177.1:25885-50387 GCA_023313725.1 Lithobius niger | reverse complement strand
AAGTGGGATCTACCTCTGGTCTTGGACTTTCTGACCAAAGGCCCATACGAACCCATCCAAACCTGTCACATCAACCACCTCACAAGAAAGACAGTTTTCCTCGCTTCTCTGGCAGCAAGTCTCCGCAGCAGCGAAATGCAAGCACTATCGAACGACCCTGCTCACTGCTTCCTTTTCGACAATTGCAAATTCATCCATCTGAGGCCGTCCCGACTTTCGAGCCAAAACTCAAAAATCATGTGAATCATCCAAACCCATTATCATCCCAGTCCTCACAAACATCTACGATGAAGAACCTGAACGAACTCTATGCCCCGTCCGTGCATTACGATACTACTTTAAACGTACAAGTGACCCCGAATGCCGAAAAGGACGCACTTAACTCTTCCTTCCCTTTACCAAAGGGACGAATGTAACCTCTGCTGCAATGATCACCAATTGGATCAAAACTGTTATCAACAGGGCATACGACGATGCGAACATCACCTGCACTGACAACAACATCAAGACAACTGCACACGAACTCGGGGTACTTTCAACTTCATGGGCTTTTCACAATCAAGTCTCCATCGCTGAAATTCTTCAAGCCACATCATGGAGAAGCCAGAATGTCTTCACCAGTCATTATCTTAGAGACATGTCAAGACAAGAAGGTGGGCTATACCGTCTGGAATCAATTGTAACAGCCAGATGCATACCCCCTTAAGCACTAACACAGAAACAAAGATCTCCCGAAGACGGAAGCAAGACCTTCCCCGGATCAAGACCTCCCGAAGACGGAAGCAAGATCCCACAAAACGGCCCTTTTCAGGGCCACCACATTCTTCGAAAGAGATCCAAACACCTGTTTCTGTTATTATCAATAAAATGCGAAGTTTGTAAAACTTTTTGGGGGAGCCAGTCCACAACCTGGGGTAACTCGCCATGATGTTGCCCGCCACGTATATTGACGAGGTCTAACTGTAAATGCAATTAAATTTACAGGTAGTAGAAATTTTCTGCCGACGACTAAAAACCTAAATTTTGGAGGGGTTAAAATTGGTTTCTATCGTCTAAAAGAAAATTTATACTACCTGTAAATACCCACCCTACCTCACCTCTTGAGCCACCATCATGGTAGACATATCGAGAGGAAAAGAGATGGCCGCCGGGGGCGTGCTGTCTGCTTTTATAGGAGGGCTGCGCATGGTGACGCATGCGCAGTAGGATTTCGCACTGGCCGTATCTAGAGAGCGAAAAAACCTCAAGTCATAAAGAGCACTCAGGAACTGAATGCAATTAAATTTACAGGTAGTATAAATTTTCTTTTAGACGATAGAAATCAATTTTAACCCTTCCAAAATTTAGGTTTTTCACAGGCTTAATGTTATAAAACAAAATAATGCAAAAACAAGAAACTAGGGGAAAAAAAGCTACCGTCGGTGTATACAATATTCCTCTTAGTCCTAATACTGATTGGTACGATAACAAATCGTACGTGTTTAATGTTAATCCATGATCCATAGTAATATAGTAGGACAGTGTGGGATTTTCGTCGAATGCTGGAAAAGGAAAACCTGCAACCCTTTCTGCGACTCCCACTCGCTGAACTTTAGAAATTAGGTTGTTAGCCCGTTCCTACATTTTCCATTTTTACCTTCACCATTGCCATTCCTTCGCTTCATCAACAGGCTCGGTATTAGAGGTTCACCGCCCTTCCTTGTCCTTCCATTTAAATGTGGAGAAATTTTATTATTATTATATTAATAGTCCCTAATGTTCCATGTAGCAGGAGCACCTTGTATTCAGTATCGTACAAATTCTAATCTTTTGCTGATGTGCTTCTATGCTAAAACTGCACTCAACTTCTTACTGGAGAAATCAGTTAAGGACCGACTCTGGCAGTTGCGATTGTTTGTGTTCTGGTGCAGAGAAAATAGTCCGTTAAAATAATAAAATTTCAGAATGAAATAATGCAAAATATTCATATTTGTTGGTAAAAGCAGGTTATAATTTTAAGAAAATGTTGTAGTGAGGGTCAAACACTACATTCCCAGATAGTTCAGCCGGAGTCCCAATGTTGTTAAAAAAGGGTTTACTCAGTGAAAACATGTTTACAAAAGAGATTACAATGCTCACACAGAGCTTCTGCTCACATCTCTACAACGTCACGTTCTCGACTCTTACAAAGCCGCTTACAACAAAAGCAAAGTAATTGGCGCGAAGGCGTTGACATGTTAACGGTGTCGTAGCAACCGTGCCGTCGGGTGACTGTAGACGAGGCAATGTATCATTACAAACTCCCCTCCGTCTAAATCGACCTCCGCGCGATTACTACTTACAAGCCAATTCAGAAAAAAAAAATAATGACGGAACCACATTAAATTTAAACGTGTACTATCTTAAGTTTAAACTCTAGATCCACAAGTAAAATTCTTACATGTACTAACTTAAGTTACAATTTTACACTACACAGTCTTAACTGAAATTGAAGCGTATATCATCTTAAGCTTAAATCCCAAGTAAAATTCTAACGTCCACTAACGTAAGTTACAATTTTACACTACACAGTCTTAACTGAAATTGAAGCGTATATCATCTTAAGCTTAAATCCCAAGTAAAATTCTAACGTCCACTAACTTAGTTACAATTTTACACCACACAGCCTTAAAACTGAAATTGAAGTGTACATCATCTTAAGCAGCAATTTTCTAAACGTTATATGCATAGGAAATTACTTTGACAAAGTATCGTATTACGAGCTTTCTATTTCATATCAGAGTTACAATTTGCCCAATCAATCACGCTAAATTTATATTTCCAAACCAAGAGTCAGCTCCAGTTACTGATTTTTTAACTGTAAGGAATACCTCATACTGAGACGCCATTTTAAATTCCCTGTCGCAATCGATTACGGGTCCAACGTCATTTTCGGTAGTTCCCATCCCAAACCAAACCATTAACTTTGCTTTAACCCTCAAATCTCCTTTGTTTTAACCTTCCAACAGAACCTTCCAAACTAACCCGAGTGCAATCAGGACCACAGTCCAATTTTACGATACATTTGGCGATATATGACAAGTCTCAATATAAAAACTCAACCGTATGTACAAACTTGTGTTACAACAAAACACTTTACTCCAAGGAACCCAAGATGCAATCCTGCCACTCGTGCCGCGATACGTCAAGGAAAGGGGGAAATCAGTTGCTCGTCGTCCTGTCCTTGGTCATCTTGCATGTCGGCGAGGTAGTGGATGAGGTTCACCCGGTAACGTAATGGCAACCGTCTTGTGCGCTGTGGACATGGAGCACGAGCTAACCTGCCAGTTGGCGGTGCGTGAATACACGTAAACTTCTTCACTCGACCTAAAATCCTCGTGGGTGCGTCGCTGTCGGCGATGCTTACGTAGTCGTCTGAAGCACTGTCGTCTTGAACTTCGATTGATGCACTAGGTTGTTCGGTGTTAATGGTTGTTGAGTCTCGGGGTGACACTGAAAGTTTATGATCTCCTTGCTCTACGGCGTTAGTGGCGGGTACAATACCACTATCACCTGGCGAATCGCACACGGAAAGTCTGTGTCGCGAATCACTACCAACACAACACTTCACTTTGCCATGATCGGAGCCTAGTCACAATGCAACGGAGCGATGTCAAACACTTGACACTGTTCACGGATATCTTCTAGATTCGTAACACTGCGTTTTACGGTTGATTATTTAGAACGGACCAATGAAGTCAGGTTCTTTGATAATAGTCGGTCCTTTTATGTTCCCAAACGGAGCAACTGCTTGCTTTTGTGCATCAGTAGGCAGACGAGACTTGTGATTGGCAATCTTCACTTTATCGCCCAATCTGTAATGCGGAATTCCCTGTTGTTCCTTTGTCCTCTGCCAGAGAAATTTTACTCCTCCCTGTTGATCATCAGCTTCATCCATTGATGTATTATCAAATGGAAGTCCATCGTTAACTTTCTGTGGCGCGAAATCTCCTGGTACTAGATGACAGATGTTCTCTGGATAATCCAAATGACCTTGAATCTTATCCTCCATGCTGTATGGATCAAAATACTTCTCAATGTCAACTACATTCACAGTTCTGACATCCGTTGTGTCGTCCAAGTTCATCACGCTATAGTTAATTTCTCCAAGCTTTCGTTGTATCCTGTATGGAGCCAGATAAACTTGTGCCAGTTTCTTTGTAACAACTTTCGCCGGATTCGACAGAACATGTTACTTGATCTTCAATAAGTCATCTACTTCGAATCCCACATCCCTGCGATGTTTATCATAGTTGATCTTCACAATCCGAGCTGCTTCCATCATGTGCGCTCTCGCTAGGTCTCTTGCGCCTTCAAGGTGACTCTGATGATTCTTTAATATTCGTCGTGCGCTAACTTCGATGTTGCTGACGGCATAGTAACTACCTTCGTGGCGCTCCACGGATCATGTCCATACATCAAGAAGTAAGGGGTGTCGCCCGTACTTGCGTGAGGAGTAGTACGAAAAGCCGTTTCAAGAGCTGTTAATAATGGTCCCCAGGCGTTATGCTTTTGATTCACGAAAGTGCGTAGCGAGTTCTTCAAAGACCTGTTCACTCTTTCGGTTGCATTGACTTGAGCGTGGTACGGTGTTATTCGTCGTTGTTCCGTGCCGACTAGTTGACAGAGTTCTTGCGTTACTTTCGAAGCAAATGCCGGTCCATTATCTGAAATTACAACCTGTGGTGGTCCATGCTCCTTGACGACTGCCTTCACGAAGTGTATGGCTGCTGCTCTCGCCGTGGCATGACGTGTCGGTATGAACCATATCCATTTAGTAAAGTAGTTAACAATGCTTAAAATATAACGGTTGCCGTTCGTTGTCGCTGGTAATGGTCCTACGAAGTCAATGCCCACATATTCTAGTGCTTTAACATTTCTTCAGCATAAGCTGCGACTGACTCTCCATCTTCCTGTTTGCGGTCAATAATCCTGTCATATATCATCATGATTAGGCAGTTGAAAATGGTGAGTTAATTCGTTCTTGAATTCTACCCAAGTTTGAAATACAGAATGCGACAAGTACCATTCGAAAGCTTCATCCTTAAGATGAGCGGTCACAAAACGATCTAGAAAAAGCCTGTCGGGAACAGCCCGAGCAATTTTGAGTTGTTCTAAACGAATAAGGAATTCCTTTGGTCCTGGACCTGTACGGGAACCTGTATAGAGCTCCACAACAATCTTTGGAAACCAAGCTGACTGACCACCGACAGCTCCTAAGTGACCAACGGGCACCTGACTACTGCCAAAATGGGGGGCATGCATAGGCTGTTGGGATCCCAGATTAAGACTAGAGACCCTTCGGTCAACCTCTTTTAATCTCTCATATTCAACCAAATCGACTGTTACCTGCAGGTTACCTCTAGGCGTCCTACCACGACCTCTAGGAAAAATAGCCGACCTTCCTCCCAAGCCATCATTAGACCCAAGTTCTGGATTTGAAGGATTTGAAGTGTTATCAGGAGACTGAATTACATTATGGTCTCCTCTTCCCGGAGGAGTTGCCATGTTGAAACCCTCTACAGAAAAACAAGTTAACGCCCAAGCCCCCAGGATGCACCTTAATACTCTATGAAAATTTGCTGCTGAAGTATGCATCTATTCACAACTATCTCAAGGCCAATCCAAATGATTCCTACACAAGACACAATGGTTCTTATGACTGCCAATCCCTGATTAAATTCACCAAAAAGGAAAAGAAAAAAACCCTTTTAAGAAAAAAAAAAAAGAAGAAAAAATCAATCAATAGGCCTAAGGTTTCCAACTTGCGTCCAGCAAAACTGCACATATACCAGCCACAAAACAACCGTGTTCAAATCAACAGACAGGCCCCCAAAATGAAGCGTGATTAATTGAAATAAATTTTATGACCCTGTGTCACCCTTAATTCCCTTTGTGCTCAAGGTGAGTTGCTTCATTTAAATCCCACCCAAAGAGCACCCAGTTGCAGTTTGTACTCAAGCAATGGAAAACCAAAGGTTCAATAACAGAACATACACTTTTATTCAAGCACCATAAGGTGAACTCCTCATTCATACACAACAGTGTGTTAATTTTAAGTGTATTTGCCAACTTTAAGAAATAAACTCTACAAAAAACTTAGTAATACAGGGTGTCAGAAAAGTCATGGTCATAACTTACATGGTACATAGTACTCATCTAGACGAACAAAAAAGTCCATTTAAACATAGGTCCGGAATCGACCGGTTTCTAAGATACAGTGACCTTTGTCCCACAAAACACACACATTTTCAGCCAATATTCAGGAGCAGCGAGCTAAATTCAGGAACATAAAAAACAATGTCTCTTAAAGACAAGTGAAAAATCCCTACTTCATGAGCTGTGCCCAGACATTCCCCATGTGTTGAGTACAAGTACATCTCACAATTACAGTGTCTGGTTATGTGTTTGTACGTATTGCCAGAGCACAATGGCCGTTAACCATACCAATCAAAAGATGGCCGACATGCATTTCATGTATGGCCGGGCCAATGGAAATGCAGCGGAAGCAGCACGGTTGTACGCTGAGACCTATCCAAACAGAAGGCATTTAGACCGTCGTATGTTTGCAAGGATCCACTCACGTCTGTGTGAGCGTGGCTCATTCGAGGTTGCTCCACGAGAAGGAAGTCTAGAACGGTCCGAACTCCTGAACTGGAAGAGCGAGTGCTACAGAGAGTTGACGAGGACCCGGGAACGAACACACGGCGGATTGCCGCAGCAGAAAATGTAAACCATAATGTTGTCTGGAGAATCCTCCATGAACAATTGCTGCGTCCTTACCACCTGCAGAGAGTGCAAGCCCTAGACAAAAACGACTATCCGGCACGGGCTGAATTCTGCCAGTGGCTGCATCAGCATTGCACTGCTAACCCTCTCTTCCTGCATAATGTGTTATTTACTGATGAAGCTGGATTTACCCGTGATGGAATTGTCAACTTCCATAACACCCATGTTTGGGCTGATGGAAATCCCCACGCGATCCTGCAATCACGGCATCAGCGTCGGTTCTCCATCAATGTGTTGGCTGGTATCGTAGGGAATGTTCTCATAGGGCCGCATGTTTTACCCAACAGGCTTGCTGGGGAATCATACCTCACCTTCCTGCGAGATGACCTACCTGGCCTACTCCAAAATGTCCCACCCATGACACGTCAGATGATGTGGCTCATGCACGATGGGGCACCAGCCCACTTCCAGCTTGCTGTCAGGCAACACCTCAATGAACTGTTTGGAGAGTGATGGATTGGCCGAGGCGAACCACGTCCATGGCCTCCCCGATCACCAGACCTGAACCCATTGGACTTTTGCATTCAGGGCTACGTGAAGGGACTCGTGTATTCAAGAAACATTGAAACCGAGGCACAACTGCGGTAACAAGTTGAAGCTGCATTTCAGCAAGTGAGGGAAAACCAAGGACTATGCGAGAGAATCCGTGCATCCCTTAGCAGAAGAGTGGAGGCATGCATCCAGGCAAATGACGCCCACTTTGAACATCTGTTGTGATGTCGTGGCGAATCGCCCTTATCTTTTTAGGATTCAACCAATACCTCCTTACGTTCCGATAATTTTGTTTCCAGCGAGTTTTCGTTTTGTAGGTTTCTCAGGAAAAGAAACTAGTGACTTATCATGAATGGATCATGGCTGAATATGTCCTCACACCACTGACTTCACACACAGGGGCCAGTCACTTGACCCGAGAACAGGCGGCGGGAGCAGCAGCGAGCAAGCGAGTTGGGCGTGGTGGTCTCTCGCTCCGATCGTGCCAAGTTATTGGCCTCTGTGACTTCACACAACTAAATTCGTCTCTTGCGGGGCTCGTACTCAGCATTTCGCATTGCTTAGACATTACTTATTTTTAAGCCTCCAGCGGGTGCCAGCATGGTGTGGCATGCTAAATGTAGTAGAGTGAATCCCAAAAGAGCGCAGTGTCTTGTTGTGTGAACTGGCTTTCTTACAAAATACTAGGAAGACGCTTCTACCGCTTATTTCCAGGCTGGAGATTATTTTACTTGTCTTTAAGAGACATTGTTTTTTATGTTTCTGAATTTAGCTCGCTACCTCTGAATGTTGGCTGAAAATGCGTGTGTTTTGTGGGACAAAGGTCACTGGATCTTGGAAACCGGTCGATTCCGGACCTATGTTTATATGGACTTTTTTGTTCGTCTAGATGAGTACCACATACCATGTAAGTTATGACCATGACTTTTCTGACACCCTGTATATATCTCATAGATTAGGCTACACACCCGAAATATAATTTTCAACAGACCTGTAAATTAAACCCCAAAATTTCGTAGCCTACAAATTCCTCGCACACCAAATTCAAACACTTAACAACAGACAAGAATGAGACTCTTGGTAATTCTCGGATTTCTGGCATGATTATTTCACCCAAAATTTAAGTAGGCTATGACTGAACTCAGCCCTTACACGAGCTAAATTAAACCATTGCAGCAGCAAAACCTAGGAGCTAACCTCCTTTTACCGGTGGTTTTGAATGGAACAAGTTAAACCTCAAATGCTTTCTCAACACCCGGAATCTTGAGACGGTTAATTAACATTAATTTCACCTCAAGTGCAAAAGAACTAATTGAGTAGCCTACAACCCCAACGTTGTGACCATTCGGAAGTACTAACTCCTGTTAAATTTCTCGTAAGAGTCTCCAAAATATACACAACAACAAACAAAAAAATAACACCTACATTCCCTACTTGGCGAAAAATAATTGGTATGGCATGGCGCATTTATTGTTCATTTTGCACTTGACCAGAAACGTTTTATGAAATCCAATTTTGACAGTACTTTTCTCTATAGTGACTATCACGTGCGCACCGTAGCTTCTCATAGAAATAAGGCCTAAATGGAATCAATTGTAAAGTTTACTCTGCATTGCAGCTTTCTACTCACGGTACAGATAAAAGATGTGTTTGCCGGCCAACAACCTCTTCCTTCCAAGAACCAATTTCTGATGAACATAATCCTCCCTCAACATGACGGAATGGACAGCCAGCCAAACTGAAGATGAGCAAAATCCGTGCCGAGTGTTGGGGGTCACCACGCCAGCACCTGCTGACCACAGAAAGGCGTTTCTCCAGTCCCAACTCGGCTCACACCACCAGGAATGAAGACGAAGGACTTAACTGCTACATTGCTTGGGTTTACATCTTGTTTAACGCAGGGAACCAAGTTCGTTGCCACGAACTCCCGAAGCTACAGCCACTCATGCCAAAAGCTGTCCACCAAGTACACCTTTTTTCCGACGACAAGCGTGAAGAAAACAACGCAGACAACGTCACCAGGTACAAGCACCAGCCTGCCAGCCAATCAACGCCTGCCATGCCACTAGCTAAAAATCGCCACAAACTATCTACACTAATTTTAAATACTTGGTTAAATCAAAATTCAAGCAAAACAAAAGAATACACTTTAATCAAAAATCAGCACAATAGTTTGTTTGTTTTTAGATAATTTTGAACATTTTAAATTAGTAAACATTAACAAGATTCGAAACAGCAACAATCCACCAGTTGAAAATGGATCCTGGAGGGACACTCCCATTATTGCCAATTCGGCACTGCAAAAATCCCCATCTAAAAAATCGCTACAGTAACGCTTCGTATCCTTGAAAATCCCTGGCCAAAATGCTATTGCACGTAAACGTTCTAAGGTCTTTGTTATCCCTAAATGCCCAGATAACGGTGCATCATGTTGGTCCGCAAGGAAAGTGTCTCATGTGCGCTGGTATGTAAAACCTTAGCTGATCAAACTGTCCTTCCCTGTTTCTTGCTGCTCGGTCCCTGTAATATACGATGTCGTCATGGATCTCGTGCATCCGCTGTATATGCTGATACTTCGCTTTAGATAACTTTGTGGCGTACTGTCGTGGATCCGTCAAAATGTTGTAGATTTTCATGATGTCCTTGTCCTGACGCTGTGCCTCCTTCAGTTGATCTTTGTCTTGAATCCGTAGCCTAGGTTGGTGACGAATCTGTTGTACCGGGATTGGTGCTCTTGATAAGACGTCTGCGATTACATTAGTCTTTCCTGGGCGATGAAGAACATCGTAATCATACATTTGAAGCCTCAATGCCAATCTTGCAGTTCTTCCGTTATTCTTGCTATTGCTGAGTGCCCATTTTAAAGCTTCGCAGTCTGTCAACAGTGTGAATTTGTATCCCTCCAAAAAATGTCCCCACCTGTCAATCGCCGACACTGCTGCCAAAGCTTCCTTTTCAAAAGTGGAGTACCTTGTTTCTCTATCACTAAGAGTTCTGCTGTAGAATTCCACTACTCTAGTCTTGCCATCTTTCAGTTGAGTCAAAGCCGCTCCAATTCCAATGTCCGATGCATCAGTCTCGACTCTGAAGGGTTAATTATAGTCAGGTAACTGTAAACAGTCTGCCGATACGATTCTACATTTGATTTCTTGAAAAGTACGATCCGCTTCATCTGTCCATTCAAATTTCTGAGTTTTGCGTATCAGAGATGTTAATGGTTTCACCAGTGCAGCATAGTTCTTCACAAATTTTCTAAGAAAATTAACGAGACCCATGAACCGTTGCAAGGCTTTCACATCTTTCGGACGTGGGTAGTGTGTGATAGCTGTCGTGTGTTCACCTTTCATATGTATGCCTCGTGCGCTTACAGTTACTCCGAGAATCGTCATAACGGGAAGGCAACAATTACACTTGGCTCGCTTGAGTGTGAATCCGTGCTTACGTAGCTTGTCGAAAATCTTCTGAATCGCTATCAGACGGTCTCCCCACGATTTCGTAGCAACAATAATATCATCTACGTAGACCACACAAACTGTGCCTACAAGGTCCCCTAGGGCCAACGTTATTGTTAGCTGGAATTCCGCAGACTAGTTCTTCAAACCAAAGGGGCATGACTTTCCATCTAAAAGGTCCTTCACTGCATATGAATGATGTAAAATCCCTCGATTCTTCCTTCAACGGTACTTGATGGAAACCTGATACGTAAGTCTTTCTTGCCAAAAATTCCAACATTTCTTCCACCCTCGGCATTGGATAGCTGTCCGTCTTCAACTGAGAATTCAAAAATCTGTAATCCAGCACTGATCTAAATGATCCATCTTTCTTGCGCTTCATAAAAAAAGATCCCCATTCCGATTCCGTCCTCTCTACCTTGTCTTCTTTTTCCAATTCCCGTATCATTTTTGCCATCTCCCTCCTCATTTGCGGTGATTGTCTGTGATACTTTGTGACGTAGGACTTCGGTGTCTCTTTAAATTTGATCTCATGTTCTCTGATCTTCGTGAGTCCCGGTCGACCTGGAAAAATGTCTGCATTCTTGTCTAAGAGGTTGTCGAGCTCTACTAATTGTTCAGGTCACATCACATTGAACAAGCCTTCGCCCTGTGCTGCTGGGATGCCTATCTTCCACACAGGTACTCTATCACATGGTGCCTCTTTCTGTCCATACCATCCTCGCATAGGAAAGGGATCGTTGAAAGCATTCCCGAAGTAAGCTCTCTGAAAAAATTATGAAGTTAACAGGAGTATGTCTCAGTGAACGTAGACTGTCAATTTTGCTGTGCCTACTGGTTTGAGTCCATCTTCACCATTGGCTAACGTGAAACTTGCACCTTTGTATGGTTTCATAACGACTTGCGGAGCTACTAGATTGAACCATCTCGCTGACATCCCACTGATTCCCGATCCTGAGTCAACGCATACGGCAAAAGTGAAGGATCTCACTGTCACATCAAGATAAGCTGGTTCCTTGTCACCCTGAATTCTCTGTGAAGGAAAAGGTTTACCTGCATTTGGACAATTTCTCTGAATGTGACCTACCTCATTGCATTCTCTGCAGATGTCATTCTTGTATCTGTCAGGATCAGTATTACTTTGCCTACGAACAAAATTAACTTTTGCCCTTAACACCCTTGAAACATTAAGGTTAGCAAATAACCCAGCATTCTGGTCTTTCCCATTGTCTACAGAATGCATTAGTCCTTTATCAATTGAAGGATTGAATTGAAAACCACCAGCATGCACTTCTGCTGTAACACCCGTCCCATTTGAACTAGCTGTTGCACCTTGCAAATTCTGATTCCCATCATGCATTATATTATGAGGAGTAACTTGCTCGTTATTAACGTTATTGCCAATTGGTGCAGAAATTGAATTCTCATCAGACATCCTAACTGTGGTGACATCACTTTGTCCCTGCCTAAACATCCTGCCTGATCTATTCAGCTGTTTATCAGATCCATTAGCGTACATTGAACTGTTGTCTTCTGTAGACCACCGACCTGCAAAGAGAGACACGTTTTGTGCATGCAACACAATCGCTTGATTTGGTGAAACACAATTCTGCACTACACTATGTGAAATCCCGGGTGAAGGCACCCTTTGATTACTAACTGAGGATAAAGATTCATTGTTCTTGGGAAAACGATGCCAATCAGACAACTGATCAATGGCTTCCCATAATTATTCTTCATTCGCTGGCTTCCAAGCTGTTAATAAGTCTCGTACAGTAGTGGACAGTCCTTCTAGTACTGCTCCCACGAGGTCAAGTCCTTCAAGGGGTCTCGTCACCTCCTTGCTCTTCGTAAGCAGTGCGGCCATAAATTCTCTCGGTGGCTGGTTCGGTCTCTGCTTCATATTACCAATTTCTGCCATTAGTACACGATCCGGTTTCTTCTGTATAAAAGCCGCCTTAAAACCTTTCTTTATTTCAGACCAAGTGTTCATTGGTTTCTTGGTTGTCGTCCACCATTCTCGAAATCTCCCAGTCAAATGCAAATTCATGTGCGCCTTCAAACGTTTGCCTGACAATTTCTTCTCATCCATGTATGCCTCCTTTTCCCTGAGCCAGTCACGTAAATTAGGGTTTGGTTAGTTCCGCTAGAGAGAGTGGTGTTGATGTACCTTGCGCAGATATCGTGGACTGTGACACCGTGGTGGCATTCTGTGCTAGTTGTGCGGCCGCTGAAACTGTAGACTGCGTACTTTGCACAAGTGGTACTTGATCTGGTTTCGGACAATTGTTCATGGATCGTAAACATCGTAGTGACGCACTACGGTGTCTCCTTGGCGGTGTTACCTTATTACCGGCATGCGGCGTGAGTATAGGTAACCAGTTTTGTATTATCAGCAAGGGGGTGCTTGACTGCAGTTTCGAATTTGTTGACTGAGTTGGTCTATTTGTCAAAAGAGCAGTGATATGCGCCATCTGCTGAGAAATCATGTCCTGAGATGACTTCACTTCCAACACAATATCATCTTTAACTTGCTATTTGCGTTTTCTAACTTCTCGTCAAATCCTGCCATTCTAACATCCATTTGTTGCGAGTAGTCATTCAATTGCGTCTTCCAGGCATCTTGACTGTGCCATATCGCCGATGAGAATGTTTCTTTTAATTGTCTTAGCCTATCCGTGAATCTTCTGTCTTGCTGGTCGAGCTTAAATTCTAATTCAGCAAACTGTTGATGTATTGTGCTTTCCCCTGCATCATGTCATGTTTCTTTAAACGAAACAGGAGAAATTCCTATGCCATCATCGCCAAAAGCTTGTGCATCTGCAGCTACCATTGGTAACGTTTCATCTTCTCCATCCCCAATGTGTACGGAAACGTATCCCTCATTACTTGCCATTTTGTATCAACAGCAAACAAATGTTCTTACTAAGTTTAAATATTGTTCCCACAGTTCTGAATTCACAACCAGCCTCAAAAAATTATCACAACATTGATGCCCCTTCAATGCTACGCCAACAGTTATGATGTAAAAATTTTTGATAGCTCCCGGAAAAATTTTGTATTGATTGTCTGCACCAACAACAACTTGTAAATTACTGCCACAGTTCTGGTTTCTATCACTGCACACAGCCTAATTTTTTGAAAATTAAATTCTATACAGCTCCTGTGTATCTCATAGACGTGTATGTGCCTTTAAGCTTCACCAAAAATTATTAACTGCATCATTAATCGCACACAGCAGTGTAGTTCGCAACTCATATAACAAAAATAAATTTTCTGCACACGGCAATTCAAAAATTATAAACACAGTATTTATCGGTGCCCGATCGCACACAGCTGATTAATTTATAGTTGCGTGTAGCACCACTTTAACATATAAAAACACATGAACTGTGCATATAGCAATGTACTCCTGTAGACAAACTGGTCACCCTTCCCTTAAAAATTCTCATCTAACACCAATTGCAAAGCCCCAGAGATATAGCAAATTGTTCCACAGTTGTATTCAATTATATATCTCACAAAACACTGGAAATAAACGCATTTGTAACGCTGCAAAGAAAATTCGAAAAACAGTTTTCGTTCGGTTCGGTAAAATGATACACGTTGGTTTGTTTACACTTGACGCGTCGCTTCTTGTCGTGCATTATTGTTCAGTTACGCTAAGTATGAATGGTTGTAAACGCGGAAGGATCGCTGTAGTAGTAAGCTAACCATTGACGCCGTGACACATCGCTCACTTTATATCGAAATTTATCGCCACACTCGCGAGTTAAAATAGTCCCAAAATCTGGGCGTGGATTCCTGCTGATTTTAATGTAAGACACACTCGAAAAATTGCAAACACAAATGCGGACAAATGCGGACACTCAATCCCACTAAAATGTTTTCAAGCATTGATGAACTTTAATTCTTAAATTTCCTGCCAACAAGCGACGATCTTCACAACGCCGCCATCTTGTTGCCACTGCACAAGAATCATCCACAGATTAGAGAACAACCGCAGAATCTGTGGAATCATCGTTGTATGGTCCGGGGCTACGCCGTCTACACGCTAGCAACTACAAAGAAGCGTCCGTTATCTAACTTTAGGCGGAAAAACCGTTGCTAGGGGCAACGCCAGCAGACATGAAATATTTTAACGCTGCACTGTTCTAGAGAATTTCCCTCAAACGTCAAAAGTGTGCCGTTAAGTAATTTCGAATAGTGGTTACGAAAATGTAAATGCGCCGTTCTTACTTAGCAAATGTGAATTCTCCAAAATGTTCTTTCCATTGCAGAAATTAATATCAGAATGTTCGGAAAAAAAAAAAAAGTTGCCAAGTACACAGTTCTCTACTATTCTTCTTTCTTTACACTATACTCACATCTTAATTTCTTCCTTCTATGCAAGTTGTTGACCTTTGAGAACCTTTTATTGCACTCTATTCTGTCTTGATTATTCTTTGACTCGCACCGTTTTGCACTTTCTTCGCCGGCAGTCAATTATCTTATCGCGCGGCCATGTTCTTCTTCTTCGACTCGGCTTCTCCTGTCCAGTACGTTAGTTGAGTTCGTGAAAAAAAAATCTTGTTCTTGTCCCTTTCGAGGCGCCAATTATGAGGGTCAAACACTACATTCCCAGATAGTTCAGCCGGTGAAAACATTTTTACAAAAGAGATTACAATGCTCACACAGAGCTTCTGCTCACATCTCTACATGTCACGTTCTCGACTCTCTTACAAAGCCGCATACAACAAAAGCAAAGTAATTGGCGCGAAGGCGTTGTCATGTTAACGGTGTCGTAGCAACCGCGCCGTCGGGTGATTGTAGACGAGGCAATGTATCATTACAATGTGACACTTTATTCGGAGATATTAAATCACCTGTTCCAATTTCGAAAATATTCAAGTAGTTGCCATGGTTACGACGCGTAGCTTTAAAAATGGCGATCGTCTCCCTGCACACAAGTATTTTAAACCCCACTCCCAAGGAAAGCCCTTGACATCATCGCCAGAGCAGACTAAGACAGTAGTTAATGTTTATAGCAAACTTCGTCGAAAGCAACCAGACAAGTCAGTAAGTGACGTGGCAAAGGATGTGGTAGACTGAACAGGCGTTTCATGAGATACAGTCTTCCAAATCTGAAAGGTGTTTGAAACCAGCACTGGTCATTTTACGTCGCCAGCTAGGAAGCGTCCTAATTCCGTTGGTCCTCGAATTCGGCTAAAAATGTACGATAACGTCACACTTTCCGCAATTAGACAAAAGATCCTCGCAGTTTATAGACAAGGTACAGATCCCAGGTAAAATGATAGAGCTGCCGTAAACGATGACGGCGATTTGCCAAATTTTGGGCAGATGGCAATGGGCGTCGTGAATTGCTTGTGTTATTTCAACGTGTACGAAAACAATATGGCAAATACCGAATTGATGAAGTTGCTTCACGTCATGGCCATACTATGTTCAATGTTGCATTTGCTTCACTGTGAACCGTATTGAAATGACATCGAGCCAGATCAAGAGATTTAACGATGCAAATGATCGAACATTTAAACTTATAGAAGTCCAGGAACTAACACCGAAAGCACTTGCTGTAGTGACAACGGAAGAGTGGTCCAAACTTGTACAACATATTGAGAATGAAGAAAACAACTTGTGGAAAAGTGATGGGATGGCTGACATTGTAGAACAAATCGCCTACGATTTAAACAGTTCAGATAGCAGCAATTTCAACAACAAAGACACAAGACTGCTCAGAGTGGAACACTGAAGATCTCTAAACATGGACTACTGTCTGCTTGAAAACAAAAGCTGCTTTCAGAGCTAAAAACAGTCCTTTTCAGGACTACAAAATCTTAAAAAAAAAAAACCCCCCCCCCCCCCCTCCCTTTCCTGGAGAATTAAAATATATTAAGTCAATACTGAATAAAGGCACACTAAAAGGGTTTGCGTTATTTTTTTTACTTGTAAGTTCAAAATATCGAGCTTGTGTCTACTTTGGTTATTCATTGAATTTACTTTCATCTTGAAATGCAAGCCAAAAGTTAGTGCAACTTCAAGTCGGAATCTAGTACTCCGGGTGAATTTTTGGTGAATTCTTGTAAGAAACTATCATTTTCTTCAATCCTGTCCGAAACACAACAAGAGTTTACTAAACTTATTCCATGATGGGAGGAATGGGAAAAAAACATTATACAATATGTACACACAGATTTGAAAGTTGTGCTCCTCTCAGTTTGCATTGGATCCTAGTGGGCCTTTGAAGCCAATGGTCCCACTGTGAGTTTAGAAGAAAGCTCTGGAGTCATTAACTATGCAAGCGTTGAGTAGGCAGAGTCTTGAATGTTCATTAGTGGAACTCCTTGATTTTGAAACTGCTGGATGGCAATTGTCTCAATAGCTCAGAGGTGTGACTCCCCCCACCCCCACTCCTCCCTCCCACCCTCCCCCTCACTCTGTTGACCCCCCCCCCTCTCCACTCCAACCTCTCTTCCCACCCCATTATAGACCCCTCCCCGGGCCGCCTGTCCCCCTTTCCCTTGTCCATGCCCACAAAACAGACGGTGATCAACTTGTCCTCCCTATCCCTTACAACCGATGAAAATGAGATCCTGTCACTTGACCCCAAATTTGTGCCTGCGTTCAGTGCGATCAAACCATTCTATGTTTCTAACTTGGCGGCGGATGTGAATGTGCTTTTGGCGAGATATACCTGGGCTCCCGGCATGCAACAATATATCTCACAGCGGGATTACGTAACAGAAGTTCCCTGTGCAGGCCTAATCTTTCCCCAACGATGGTCCAGGCCTTCTCCTCCCTCCTGAACGATGATTCCGTCAAGATCGCTACACCGACAAGACTAATGCGACAGTCCTCAAGGACGCACTCGACCACGACCGTAGAGTGTTGGCAGCCATCAGAGAAGCAGGCATCTACAGGGAGCTCCACTATAACATCGGTAATGCAGCGTCTGAGCTGATCACATTCAAGCTGGAAAGACTCCACAACGATGGTCTAATCACGGAAGGACAAGTTAAAGAATTGACTCCACCAGCCACGTCACGTTTGCCGGTGATCTTCATAAAGGTAAAGTAGCACAAGGAGGGGTTCCCCATGCGGCTTATCACCTCCGCCAAAGGAGTATCTATCAAGAGAGTTGATTGGGAACTCACCAGGAGACTCAGGAAGTACATCTGGGGAACGTGCTCTCTTCGGAACACCGACCAGCTGCTCCATAACATCAATGGACTGCGCCTCGGTGCTTACCACCATCTTGTGTTATTCGATATTGTTGCTCTTTTGCCAAGCTTCCCCCACCTGCTCATCATGCAGATGTTCGACCAGTCTGCTATAAGAGTTGGGATCAGTGGACCTGAACATGAAGTGAATCGTGAATTGCTGAAAACAGTGTTGTCTTCGATTTATGTACGCTTTGGGGAGCACACCTTCCTTCAGGAAGCAGGCACACCGATGGGTCACTCTTGTTCGCCCCTGTTGGCCAAGATAGTACTACACTTCGTGGATGAATATGTGACGAACTTGTTTCCTGACATGCTATTGTGGTATCGCTTCGTGGATGACGTCCTGGCAGCGACCCTTAAGAGTGAGACGCAAGCCATCACCAAGGCCCTAAATGAATGGCACCCTTTCATTCAATTCACGAGGGACGAGGAACAGCTGGGGAGTCTTCCCTTCCTGGATGTCCCGCTCACGAGGGGAAGATAGAGTATTAATATGAGCCATTCCAAAAACCTTGCCATTCAGGTAGGGGCTTGACATACCATTCTGGCCACCACAGGAGCACGCTTAATGCCATCCTGTCCAACGAGCTGGTGCGGATAATCAATCAATCATCTGACCAGAAGACAGCCCAAAAGTTTCTTAAACAAGCGAAGACGACCTTTTTGAACGAGATTCCCCGCACACCGTGTCAACGCGGAGATGAAGAAGGCTTTTCACCGATCTGTAAGCTCGAGCGGGGGACATATCTCAGAAGTCAGATGACATACCGGTAGAGGTGCTGGCGTACGTACCAGGACTAAGCAAGAGAGTGCAACGTGCGTTCACAGAGAATGGAGTAAAGTGCTTCTTGAGATACCCTCCCAATCTCAAAAAGCTGCTGAAGAATCCACATTTGAAGAAGGCTGTGCCCTCCTCCCCCCACCCCCCTCGCCTCCCGTGGCATCCCCTTCCCGGGCTATTCAACGCACTCATCGTTATCCCACCCGCCAGAAGCGTAGGAGCCTAGCCGAGGCACTGGTTGTGAGTGCTCCGTCTCCCCCACCCCCTTCCCCTCCACCTGCAGAGCCCTTGCCACCACATCTGGGCCGAATTAGTGGTGTGGTCTACTGTGTCCCATGCGGCCAATGCAGAGCCATTTACATTGGCGAGCTCACGAGACAGTTGCTCAAGTGGGGAGACAATCTCAACGGCATCGCCCAGCATGTAAAACATCAGGAGCACCAAATTGCTTGGAATTCCACGACAGTTTTGCTTTCCTCAAATTCTCTCCAAGGAGGGCATCTTGAGAGGCCTTGAATCTCTGGCCATTCGTTGTTTCAAGGGCAAGAAGATTCCACTTATGAACTTAACTGGTGCCTCCCATGTCAAATTATCAGTAAGTTCTGATGTGAGAGCCATGCTTGACAAGCAGTTGGGCTTGAGTGCGTAAATGTATATACAGGGTGTAACAAAAGGTTGTGTCCATACTTGGGTGACTAATTCCTTGCATCAAACTAACAACATAATTCCTATAAACATTTGGCCAAAAACGTTTTATTCTTTAGTTATCGCATGAATTAATAACCCAAACTCCAACTTCTTTCCTCCCACCCATCCACTCCCACAATCTGGCGATTGCAAACACAAAGCAGAATAGGAAGGTAGTGAACGAAGATAGTGAAAAAACTGTTAAAGAGTCAAAGTCAGACTAACGGAAAAATATCTCTTGCCCAAACATTTGTCCTTGATGGGGAGCAACCATTGTTTGAAATTGTCGTTAGTCGGTGTTAATGTAGGCCTGATTATACCATAGTGGTTTTAATCCCGTGAACAGATACAAGGCAGAGACTCAAAAAGAAAAACGTCTTGAAATAATAAAATCTAAAACAAAACCCACAACGGTGAAAGAAAACCGCCAAGTTTCAGCCATATCAAAGTAGTGATTTAAGATTCAAAATGGCTGCCACCAAGTTGCTACATTAGTTGCCAAGCAAGTTTTTAATTTAACGTTTGAGGTAATAGTCGGTGGAATTAGCTAGACAACTAATGTAGCAACTCGGCGGCAGCCATTTTGGCTCTGATATCACTATTTTGATTGGCTGAAACTTGCGAGGTTCTTAGTTTTGTTTTAGATTCTCTTATTTCAAGAGTTTCTCTTTTTCTTTTTGAGTTTTTTTTTTTGAGTTTTGAGTTTTTCTTTTTGAGTCTCTGCCGTGTGTCTGTTCACGGGATTAAAACCACTATGGTATTATCAGGCCTACATTAACACCGACTAACGACAATTTCAAACAATGGTTGCTCCCCCTCTAGGACAAATGTTTGGGCAAGAGAAATTTTTCCATTATTCTGACTTTGACTCATTAACAGTTTTTTCACTATCTTCGTTCACTACCTTCCTATTCTGCTTTGTGTTTGCAATCGCCAGGGAGTGGGTGGGTGGGGGGAAAGAAGTTGGAATTTGGGTTATTAATTCATGCGATAACTAAAGAATAAAACGTTTTTGGCCAAATATTTGTAGGAATTATGTTGTTAGTTTGATGCAAGGAATTAGTCACCCAAGTATGGACACAACCTTTTGTTACACCCTGTAGATCAGTGGTTCTCTCACTGACGCATCGTCTGCTCGATGGTAGCCACAACCATGTAACGTTCGTATTTAAAATTTGTGCTTCGTTGCATTCTGATGAAGGTGAACGGACTCTTGTTTTCACTGAAAATTTAATGAAGGAACTTTTGGTGGTTCTAGCTGAACTGGTGAAATTTCGTGAAGGTGGTATTGTGTTATTCTGCTTGATTCTTCGTGATTCTTTATGAAGGTGTGACTCGTTGACTGTGTTGGAATTCAGGAGGATGTTGGTATTTATCCAATCTGCATTGTCTGAATTGGTTCTGTTTCTCTTGTCTTGGTTGAGTGAGTCTGCGAAGTGTTAGAGATACGGGTTCGAACTTCCCTCTTCGTTTCCCCAATATAGACGCTAGAGCAGTCTCTGCAGGGAACTACGTAGACCACCTTCGTAGCTTGAAGAATGGACGGTGGAATAAGGTCTGTAGATGAAGAGGGGGGGCGGTCGTAGTGGATCTGGGAAAAGAGGAAGGGGTAGCCTGGATGTGTAGGAGACGTGGGTATGTTGATCCTGTGTGGTATTTGTGTGGATGGCTGGGAAGGTTGACAGGTGGTGCAGTAGGACGTGCGGCTGGATGATGAGGTGGAATTGCTGCGGAACACAGTGGAAGGGTTGATGTATCCTCTTCAGGTAAATGCTGGGGTCTAGTTGCCGTTCCGAAAATATGGATTACCTTTAAATTTTATGCATGCCTTCCCAAGGATGCTTTCTATCCCTAAAGGTTTCTTAATGGTGTAGATCCGGCCAGATGTGTAAGCCACACTGTGCATGCGTGTGCGCAAGTTTCCCTATAAAAGCATCCAGGCGAGGCGGCTTGTTATCTTTCTCCCTCTACCACAGTCAGTATGGCCACACTTCATTTTCTGTTCCGCCTTCGTTCAAGATTCTTCTATCCTTCATCTTGCCTAGTCATCTCCATAGCAAGATCCAAGGGAACACCGAAAGAACCATCTACCAAGATTGCTTCTCCTTAGCCTAGAAGTCCTCCTGTCGACCCAGCAATTGTTGTCAGCACTTCACCTACGCGGACTCCACCACTTTCGATGCCTTACCTCCATTGTCGCCTTCGGTATCTCCTCTTCCATTTGGCCAGTTTTCGTCGCATTCAGTCTTTCGGAAGATTAAGAAAGCCAAGTCCAATCCAAGTCTCATCGTTCGTCGTCTGAAGCTCTCTTCGACCTTTCGGCACCTTCGGCTCATCGTTTTCGTAGCCCTTCGGTTCCTGCTTCACCGCATTCGCCTGGTCAACTTCATGCATTGATGGATTATGCAGTTCGTGATTTTCATTATAAGAACTGACCTTCTGCACCAGCTCCTCCTTCATCTTCACACAGCAAGTCCTTCAGTCGTGAGAAAATGATTTCCGGCCTTGATCACTCTCACCAGAACGAATGGAGAAATATACCAATTCCAGAAAATGGCAGCTGATTGAAACACGCTTCCCGTTCGTGAGTTGTGTTGGCAGTTACAAAGGTTTTGTGGTTAAGGTTTGTGGTTTTGTGTTGATTTTGGATGAAGAAGGACATAATAAAACTAACTTAAAAAAAAAAAAGTTCCTGAATCCTAACCACTCGTTTGAATAAAAGCAGTGCGTTATAGGTTGACTCCAGTTCATGCACATGATTGACCGCATAATGGTACTTTTCCGTGATGACTGATCAAGTAAACACCCTCCATGACAGAATTATAGTTAGAAAATGAGTAATGCTTTATATCCCCCCACCCCGTGTTTTTTTTATTGAATTACATTACCTTCAAACGCCCTTGGGCATTTAGCGGGCTATTTACAGTATCCTCACAGGGTTACACACTTCAACTGAACAAGATATGTACTGCGCATCCGCGCTCATACAGGAACTGACTCGCAGTTGGCGCCGTCTGGTATTAATGCAGATAATCAACTCACAACCATTATAACCCACTAGATGACCTAACAAGTAACGCTCAAATTCAAAAAAGAAAATAACATTAACTGTATTTAGTGAATTTTCGATAGGCATAAATGATGATATGTTAAATTTCTGTTCTCCTATCTTCATTAGGCTTCTCGCAAATTGTGCTTCTTACTGTTTACATCTTTCCTCGTGCTAACTTTAGTAACAGACGACATTGGTTGAGGTTGGAACTCTCTGTATTCACTGGGTACAGATGTGCTCTCACTCACTCCGCTCCATCTTCTCATAAGACGTGTCCCAAACTCATGACCAATCAGTTACTGGTACCTAGGTTTGATCAACCTTTGGAGGTTCATTAAGGGCTTCTCTGAAGTTAACTTGTGCGATTGCTAGTGATTCCAGGCTTTGCAAATATCGATCTCTCCTGGAATTCGATACGAAGAATGTAGTTGTTTTCTCCCAGGCAATCTTGTCGCTTGTATCCATGCAATGCTGTCGGCCTTCCCAAGATTTTGTGTATCTGTCCTATACCATTTAAGACGCGTGTGCAATGCTTTTCGTGTCTCACCGATATATGCAGTATCACACCCACTGCATGGCACATAATACACCCCTTCTTCACTGTTCTGGACATGCTTAAGCTCATCTTCTGTCACCTGTTTTCCTACAGTTACTCTTCTGCAGGACTTTAGCATTTTACAACGTTAAACTGATATAAAAAATACCAGCAACCAGTAGTCACAGTGGTATTTAAAAGACATATCTTAAAAAGAACACAACCAAAACACTTTCCCCACCTTAGAAAAACACAGAATGGTCCTACTCCTTTCATATTCATCAGAAGTCTTGAAAGAAAAGGATTTAAAAGTCACATCATAGCATCGATTTTTTCACCATGTTTAAATTTGCGCTAGTGTGTTGTATCACTGATCTCTGCATCGCGTGGAATCTGGATTTTCCACTACCTATCCAGATCGGTGACAAGCTCTGGCTTAACAAGCGGGTTTATGTTGGTGTAGCTTGGGTTGACATTATTCATCAGCGGCATGTGATTTGCTTCGAATCTGTTGATGGTGAGTGATTCTAAAGCCCTCAAGTGTCTGTCATCCAATACGTTTGATTTAAGTTACACCTGTCTCGTTCCATGCAATTACATGTTTTGTGTAACTCGTATGTACAGCAATACCGTTTTTGCGATGTTGTTACAAACTGCATTTAAGTGATCATTTAGTTTGATCATCAGTTGTCTACGGGTCTCACCAATGTAGGTGGCGTGGCAGGTCTTAATTGGGACTTGGTAAACTACTCCTCATTGGATTGGTGATTGTGGGAACTGGGTTGGTGCAGGTTTCATGGGAAGGGTGGTGGGGGACATTGAGGTGTAAACAGTGCTTGCTTGTCTTTGCTCCTCGTGCCGTACCTATAAATCGGTGGCGGGGATTGGTCGGAACTTTGGCGGGAAAAGGGGGGAGATGGCTCTGAATCTCAGGGGGGGGAGGGGGTTTCTCTTGTTGTCTCTTAAGTCTAAGTAGTTTTTCAAGTTGGGAGGAAAACGCAGGAAACAGTCCACTCCTTGCTTTCCTAGTTCACTCGTTATTATCTCACTTCTGCCTGGTAAGAATATGAAACTGAATGTTTAATACCTGGATACTTTAGCGAAAAACAGAAAGTTTTAAAAACTATGTGACAAGTGTCGTATACGGTTATTGAAATGGTTTCAAAACCTTTTTCTTTTAGCACTCTAGCCACTTTCTCGCTTTCCCTTGAGGTGGATAAGACCCACTCTGACTGGCTTTCGGATTTCTTCTCTCTTCTCTCCCTTTCGCTGCTCATTGTGTGAACCCACCGCTCTCCGGATCATTTTGGAGTATTCGTCGGGGCACCAGGTTGGGCAATTGAAGGCCATCGCTCAAAATGAATTCCTTAGGGTAGTGCGTCACTCCACGACCATTGAATTAGCATGACCACATCTTCAGAGCACAAAGGGTAGGTTTATAAAACTGGGATACCCCCCCCCCCCCCCCCCCCC
>JAHWFP010209177.1:10618-25785 GCA_023313725.1 Lithobius niger | reverse complement strand
TTTATAAAACTGGGATACCCCCCCCCCCTCCCCCAGGACTCTTGTCCAAAATGATCCGGAGAGCGGTGGGATCACACAATGAGCAGCGAAAGGGAGAGAAGAGAGAAGAAATCCGAAAGCCAGTCAGAGTGGGTCTTACCCACCTCAAGGGAATTAGCATTAGCAAGAGCGTGGCTACAGTGCTAAAAGAAAAAGGTGTTGAAACATTCTTGAAGAATGGTGGAAATATCAAAGACGAACTGCTGAAAAAACGGATTAAAGTGACGAGCGAGGAAGACCAGAGTGTTTTGTCCAAGATCTCAAATACATGTGAAGGAGTGTACAGAGTCACATGTGATGAGTGCAGTGCTGTTTATATTAGAGAAACGCGACTGGGAGTTAAAAAGTTAAACGACACATGGCTGATACGAAGAATAAAGACACAAGAAACAGCATTGCATCCCATCACATGGAGACGAAGCATGAGATCGGATGGAGCAAAACATCTACACTGCCAAAATCCAACGTCCCATATGATCGTCATTTAAGGGTACTAGAGTCCCTGGCCATTCAGTAACATGTAAAAAATGGAGCTACTCTAATGAATACACAAGGTGCTTCTAATCCGGGAATCAGATTTCTACTGCGAAAAGATTTTTCACCGAGACTCTCAAGCCGATGAGATAGAGGACCTGCTGCATGTAGTACGCCCATCGCATCCAGTGAGCCGGACGCATCCAATAGGCTCGATGCATGCAGTGGGCCACGCCGAGTACTGGTTTCGAATTACGATGTCCAAAACGATGTAGTTACAACCTCTGCAAAATCTCTTAGTACCTGATGAAGACGGACGAATACTGTCTGTTGAAAATTCGCAAGAATCTGTTGAGATTCCGGTAATCAGAAATTGTGCGTTAAATTTTCTGGACTGACATTTTTATCTGGAATCACTAGCAATATAGCACAAGTCAACTTCAGAGAAGTCCTTAATGAACCTTCAAGGCTCATCCAACCAGGGGATCCAGTACCTGATTGGTCGTGAGTTTGGCGCCCATCTTACGAGAAGATGTCACAAAATGAGTGAGAGTGCATATTTACCCCGTGAATACAGAGGGCTACAACCTCACCCAACATCGCCTGCTACTGTAGTGAGCATGAGCAAAGATGTAAACAGTCGGAAGCACAATTTGTGAGAATCCTAATGTAGATAGGAGGTCCAAAATAAAAATAAATCTGTTTGTCATTTATGTGTAACAAAAATACGTTAAATACAATTGATGTATGTCCTTTTTTGAATTTGAGTATTACTTGTGTGATTTCTGATATTCCGGCATTAAGAGTAATACGATGGTTGGTTTTTTCTATAAGTGACCTATATAACATTTCTGATAATAATTACAATAGAACCTCGATAAACCGAGCTAATTGGGGCCAAAGGGTGTTTGGATAATCGAAAATTCGGATAATTCAATTTACATGCAAAATAGCAAAGAAAATTACTCACTTTTAGTGTTTGTGAACTACACTTGATTGTGTAAGATGACTACAAAGACAATTTTGCATGAAATGACTCCAGGAACATAAATCATGCAGAGTCAATGCTTATGCCTTCTCTGAAAAACGTTAAATTTCTGAATATTTTGCAAGAATCGGAGTTCGGATAATCAGGGTGTTTGGATAATCGGGGTTTGGATAATCGAGGTGCTACTATATGTAATTAAAACTTAAAAGTGATGTCCTACAACAATCCATAGCAAGTCCCTTTGCTGGATTAAGGAGTCTGTTGCTGTTGCACTATAAAGCATGTTACGATGTTGTGTTATCTTGATATATTGCCACCTTGAGAATTTAGTGTTCAAAGCTACTTTATTCTGCTTTTTTTACAGGTCAATGTTTACGAGTTAGGACGGACATTTTTGCATCTGACGACTGCACTTTGCATCAACATTCCACCTATTGGTAAGCTTCATTGTTTTTTTTTAAACATATTTAATCACAGTAACGCATAAATAATTAAACAGGTAATTTGGAACCTAGACGTGATAAGGATGGGAAGTGGAAATATCTTATTTTCCTCATTGGTGTCTGGATACACCGAGTTATGGAAAGTTTACTCTTTTTCTAAGTGAAAAAAATCTTAAGAATAAAAGGAAATAAAATAAAAATTTTGCTATCATAACTTGGTAATGTAGATAGAAGGTAAACCTGAAAAGTTAGCTCATTTTACTTCATTACGGACATTTATAATACCGGTATTGTTCAATCTTGTTGTATTATCAACTGCAGCAAGATAATCTCACGTAAAAAAATATTTTGTTACCTCACAACGTTTGTGTGGTTTCATATTCTCTTAGTTGGTTTATAATTCTCTGCAGTTGTTGCAGTGGTCAACATTCTGAAACCTACAGTTCATTGATTTTTCATTGTTAACTTTTCTGTGTATTTTATGCCACATGAGCTGCAAGCTTTTTGGTTTCCTAAATTCCAATATCGCGCAAATTTGGTGATTAGTGAGGAGCATGGTCACCAGTTATGAGATGCTGGATCATGGTTAGTAGCAGTCAGTAAACTTGCAACATTTGCCTCACGCAGAGTTTGTAGAAACCTTTAAAATCATTAAAATTTCATCATGCCATTTCCATGCTGTGAAAAGCTTCAATTCCTGGTAAAAACGGTAGTTAGGTGGAAAAAACGAGACCTTGCATTCGTTTAGTATGGAACTTTAAATTTTTGAAACTGGAAGTTCAACTGTATGATCCCTGGTCACCAGAATACCAACTCCAGGAAAAATACCAAAAGTTCCAGGTTGAGCTGTTTCCATCCTGTTTACAGTTTGTTGAAATTTGAAGACAGTGTAGAGTTTCTCCTCTTGAAAAATAGTGTTATTTGTGATAATAGTGATTCTTGTTTCGAACTTTCAAAGTGAAACACCACACGGATTTTTCCGATCTCTACTTTTATACGCTAAAAAAATGATTCCTTATTCATGACAGTACGTATGTGTAAATCTCAATATTTTGGAAATGGAATTAATACACAAATTTCAATTTAGGCCTACATCACATTTCACAACTTGCTAATGATTTTTGAAAAAAGCCAAAAATTGCACAAAACCTGCAAAATTATTGACTTTGTGCGATACTTGAACTCGAGCTGCTATCACCCACAGAAATATCTTGACCGACTGTTTCTCCCTTGTTTGGGCTAGTCAGTAGAGAATATTCTGTGGATGAGAGAAAAGGTACCATGCTGAGTGTAATTTCTCAAGCACAAAACCGGACTAGTTACGACAAGCTAAAAAGCAGAAACAGTTGCTTGTTTTTGGCTCCATTCTACTAAATATTGGAAACCCATATTTAGGCCCAATAATAGGTCTAAATATGGGTGCGTAACATTCAGTAGAACGGATGCCCAAACAAATAGTAATTTTGCTGTAACCAGTCTGGTTTTGTGCTTGTTAAATTTCCAAGAGTTCCTTGATTTTTCAAATAGTCCAACACAAGGTTAAGTCACCATTATACGTCAACAAAGTTTCAGCTAAAAGTTACTGTTAATTCTGCAATCTTTGAAAATCGTGGAAAATCATTGTCCCTGGCAATTGACGCATTGTTGAGTGCTGGTGTACGTCACATTCATTGTGGTCAGCGATACATGTTACTTGTCTATATTGTTACCAAAGAAGGCTTTACAAACTCGGACTTTAAAATATAGTACTGTATTATGTTTCCCCAACCTCTGAACCAGCAAAAGGCACATCACCATACCAAGTAGAATTATTGCTTCCATTAACTACAGTTGCCTCTGGGATATAAAATTTGCACCGCATTGTGGACAAGAAAACTTTGACGTGGCTTATTGTGGACTTTTATGTTGCCAAGCTGCAGAAATCTCTGTGTGACACTAGCTTCAGCCTTATGTGTTGCATGGTTACCGTATTTTTCCTCACGAGCCTAAAAACAACAAAACTATCTTAGCTGAAAAGATGCAACATATCTAGTAGTCGCCATATTCCTGTATACATTATCTGGATCGGACAAACTGTGGTGTTGTCTTTTTTATATGCCAATGAAAATATACATTACCAGTCTTATATTTGTAGCAAATCATCCCTGTTTTGGGGCTCAATCCCTAGCGAAAAGCTGGCTTCTGTGCCGGGTTAGCAGCTCCCCTTCTTTGTGCATGCGGCAGTGCAAACCTCAGCATATAAACGCTCGGGTTGGAGCATTCTTCATCTTTCTTCCTAGGGCGCCAAGACATGGACCTCTTGACTCTCCCGTCTTCTACTATCTCCGGTTACCTTCTGCATCCCAATGGCCTCCCGGAATCCACCAACTTCTACGATCGACACCGGTACCGGTCATCCTCTACAACGGGACACGGTCCCCGTTACCATCACCGAAGGTTTTATTATTTTGGAAATCCAGCAGATCTCTTCTTCACCATTCAGCCTTCACAGCTTCGTGGTTCCAGCTAAGTCCACGGTCCCCAGTCGATCAACGTACACCGGCACCTTAACCCTAACCAGGGTTCTGCGCCTCCCTCGTGTTTCACAAACGGCACCACCTCGATGGTCGAGACGGTCCTCCTTCCATAAGCCTCTTTGGAACCCGGTCCCACAGTATCCTTCGAGCAACAGCTGGCTACCAGAGGCACTTCGTAGTCTCCTTGGGGCACCGATCAATTTTTTACTTCAACGAGCACTTCGGCCACATTTGGACTCTTCACGTCAAGCTTCAGTTATGTTGGCCCTTCCATCCACTTCTCTGCCAGTCCCTTTTCCACAGTTCCGGTCCACCTTCTCCGAAGCACTTAAGACATCTCCTGGTCGTTGCGATCCACGGTCCTCACCAGTGGGCTGCTGCTTTCCTAGTCTGCAGGCCTCAACATCACTTGACAGCTATATTCTCTCCATCTCCACCCTCGTCAACAGTAGCGATCTCTTCGCCATGCCTTCTCTGCTCTCTCCTAACCTTAGCGCCAGCAGACTGCCCATTGTTCTCCAGCCCGACGCTCGGTCCCTACGCTGCGAGTAATCGACAAGGCTCGCTAGGCTTTGTATCTCTAACATCATGGTCACCGGTCGATGTCTTCAAGCGGGCTTCTTCAGTACAAGCCTAGCGAACCACCAACTGGGAACAGGAAACCACCATCAGATTCCTTCAAGAATCCAACTCTACACTAGTAGCCGAAATTGCCCGTCTTCAAGCCGGCATTGATACCCTTCCGGCCCCCGATATCCTGTCCACATACAAATTTAAATGGTTGTCTCCCATCGATTCCGCACCCACATGGAGAGTGCACCATGCCTCTATCACCAAATCTCGACGCCCCCCCCCCCCCATCCCACGGTCGCACTTCTAGGCGGTGATTGCCCCGCCCTACCACCTCTTCCAGCAGCCAAAAGAGTAAGCCAAGTCCAGCGGTTCCACCTCACGTTTTACCGGACAGTCACCCACCGAACTCCGGTTCCCCAGAGTCACCGATTACAGCAATTCCGATTTTACGATCGATGCTAACACCCATGGACCAACTCGCGAATGCTCCAATGGTACCACCGGTCCCCGGTCCTTCCCGAGACGGGACCTCTCAATGACGCCTGGTCCACTGCTATTTCCTTCCCGAAAATCGGCGCATATAGCGTGTGGCAATTTGAGACTGCTTCCACGTTTGTGCCACTTTTTCCGGGTATTACACCGTATTCAGTATTCTGTTCAAATCTCCTACCATGCGCAGACTGTCAGCACAAGGCTACAGGAGTAGCTCTTGGTTTCAGGGCTCTGCCTTGAAATGATGCGACAGTCGTCCTTTGATATCCTCCTACAAAAATTTTCTGAGCAGTTCCATGCACTACGTTGACGAACCGGTCTCTTACCACAGTCGTACCTTTCCCGGATCTTCTACCACCGGACGCCAGCATTTCATCTGCACTCACGTTTTTCACGTTCTACAGTAACTGCCCTTCTTTGAAACAACCTGCTACGATTCCGGTTCCTCTGCAAACTCTTTATCATTCATTGTGCTTCTGTTTTTTTTCCAAAAACTGGGGCTTACCACAGCCTACTGTTCCCCCCTCCAAGCTCAACTTCACGCCTCTCAAAGAACACTCTGGCTGCAGTTAAACAAAGCGTGGCAAAGTACGATACGTTTTCTGATGTCTTTCATCTTCGGGTACCCCATCGGACCCGTCTTCTTCCATTCCATGGATTCCCGCACAATGAACACCGGCTTCACCGCCACCACATTCAAGTCATCAGGTCACGATTGCCACCTTTGTATTAGACCCACCCAGACATTGTCCTACTTGACATAATGTGGTTTTGGCATTTCTCTAATGTACTAAAGCTCATTCCTCAGACCCAGAACTCTACCGTCATCCTCTCCTGTGCTGACTTCACCATGACCCCTGACCTTCTGCTCGGTTCCCGGTCCTGGTACACCTTGGACCTTGGATTCTGGGGTTGCCGGCTTGCAGCACAGGTACTTGTCAACCTTGATCCCACTGCCATAATTGACGAGGTTTTGCTAAAAATATAAGACAGGTAATATATATTTTCATTGGCATATCAAGGATATTGGCAAGGATATTGGCATATCTTCTTCTTCTTCTTCTTTCGAAAAAGATCGTTAGATTTCGTACTGTGAAACTCCATTATAAACGAACAAAAGTCACCAGAAAAACGCACACTTTCACAACAGAAGACACTCACACTGTCTAGCGAATTTTCGATAGTTTACTACTATCTTCCTCGGGTCTTAAAGTTAGTTTGAACTCTGTTTACATCCCTGTTGTTTTCACCGTTGTCGTCTGCTCGTTCGTTGCCATGCTCGAAACTTGGTGCGTTGCCTTCTTCTTCTTCTTCTTCTTCTCCTTCTTCTTCTTCTTCTTCCTTCTTCTTCTTCTTCCTTCTTCCTACTGAACCAATTTTCAAGTTCTATAGCTTAAAACGTAGGTATGGACATGGCCTAGGGCCTTTCACAGGCTATTTTAATGTAACTACAATATTCTTGACACGGAAAGCCAAATGGGCTAAAACCTTTGCTCTCATCTAGAGATTGAACCAATTTTCAATTTGTATAGCTTAAAACGTAGGTATTAACACCGACCAGGGCCTTTTGAACCCGATTTTGATGTGACTGCAGTATTCTAGTCGGCAGAGCACTGGGCAGAAATCATTAATGTACTCTTTACCCTCACTTGGAGATCGAACCACGGAACCGATTTTAGAGTTCTATAGCTTAAAACGTAGGTATGGACAAAGCCTAGAGCCTTTCACAGGCCATTTTAATGTAACTACAATATTCTTGACATGCAAAGCCAAATGGGATAGAACGTTTGCTCTAACCTAGAGATTGAACCAATGAACCAATTTTCAATTTGTATAGCTTAAAATGTAGGTATTAACACCGACCAGTACCTTTTGAACCCGATTTTTATGTGACTGCAGTATTCTCGTTGGCAGAGCAATTATTATAGTAGAGCACTGGGCAAAAATCATTAATGTTGCTGTTGGGACTCTCTACCCTCACCTGGACATCGAACCACTGAACTGATTTTCAAGTTCTATAGCTTAAAACGTAGGTACGGACAAGGCCTAGGGTCTTTCGCATGCTATTTTAATGTAACTACAATATTCTTGACACGGAAAGCCAAATGGGCTAGAAATTTTGCCCTTATCTAGAGATCGAACCAATGAACCAATTTTCAATTTGTACAGCTTAAAATATAGGTATTAACACCGACCAGGGTCTTTTGAACACGATTTTGATGCGACTGCAGAGCAATTATTATTGTAGAGCACTGGGCAGATATAATTAAATGGAGTAACAAATTTTTGCAGAAATTTTGCAGAAAACATAAATTTGGTGCACAAGTCTTTCTTAACAGTAAAAATTGAAACAGCCATGGACCCCTATGAAATACCCCAAAGTGTCTTCAGTGCCCCCCCTGCCGCCCCAGAACCCCCCCCCTCCCCCCGTGATGCCTCCCAGGGATTTGGGCAACAAATTCTTATAGATAAGCTAAAAACATGAAATTGGGTGCAAAAGTCATTCTTAGCATCATAAAACGAATCAGCCATGGAAAAGACTTTCTTATAACAGTAATTTTAAGGTGATTACAGTGTTCTTTTCTGTGTTATTCTTGCTGAAACAAGAAAAAAAAATAAGGGATATTAGTATTAAAAAACGCTTAAGCGTATAAAATACGGGTGTAAGCCTTAAAAAACTTAAAGCCCTAAAGGAACAGATATTAGAAAAAGACATGTAAGTCATCAGCGTCGCACTAATACGTGTAAAAGAAGCTCCAGCTTGTTTTTTGGGTAGCTGGAGATTCTTTTACACATATTTGTGCGACTCTGATGGCTTACATGTCTTTTTCTAATATCTGTTCCTGTAGGGCTTTAAGTTTTTTAAGGCTTACATCCGTATTTTATACGCTTAAGCGTTTTATAATACTAATAAAAACTTACACTTACCAGGGCCACGTAGTTGAAGTTTGTTTTTGTTGCATAAATGAACATAAACATTACTTTTATCCACCCGGCCTGCCATCTTGAACACCAAGATTGCCCGAGAGGAAGAAAGATGAAGAATGCTCCAACCCAAGCGCTTATATACTGAAGCTTGCTCTAGCACATGCACAAAGAATGGGAGCTGCGAGCCCGGCAGAGAAGCCCATTTTTGGTGTTGGGTGTTGAGCCTCAAAACAGAGAGGGTTTGCTAAAAATGTAAGACAGGTAATGTATATTTTCATTTAGGAAATAAAAACAAACTTCAACCAGGTGGCCCTGGTAAGTTTAAGGTTTTTCCCTAAGTTTCCGAAAACGCTTCCCTTCATGTTTACTTATTTTCACAAAATAATGCTTATCCTGTTCTGTGTCCGAAACAAATTTCATGCCACATCCCGCTCTCTCATGGTTCGCACTTCTGCACATGCGTTCTGTCGCGCGTCCGCTCAACCCAATCACTTTTTTGCAGATATCGCGTGTAGTACATGTGTTGTTGGGATGTTACCCATTGTGCTTCTGTCCGATCGGATATTATGTCAGACCCGTACGTGGAAATCTGATACTAACATAACCCGAGAAGAGGTCGATGGATTCTTTTTTCGACGGAAGAAGTTGGAGCATAAAGAGAAGAAAGAAAAAGACGGGCTATGGAAAAAGGAAAAAGCTCACCCAATAGACTCCCTCCGAAATGATGCAAATCTCGAAATAGCGAAGTTAAGAGCTAAAGCAACTAAAAGCAAAATTAAATTAAAACAATAATACTATTAATGGTGCCAGGTTCCAGTGCTAAAACTGGTCACCTTCATGTACTTAATCAAACTGATAACACCCTAGTAACTGATTTTGGATGCAAATATGCACCTTCAATATCATGTTTCATTTGGAAATAATCAAAAATCACAGTCTCCATGGGCGACTGAAGCCAAAACTCACAACTCGCCCTGATTACTTTGCATTTTCCTGTCGTAAAAGCAGCTGCTAGTTAGGGTGACGACGAGGAATTGTCCTGCAAAACATGCATCTACTGTACTTACTGCAACATGGCACTGGGCAGTTAGTATTGGGCGCTACCAGACATTTTTCAGTTGGTGCCGAACTCTGGTAACCCTGGTGCTCAGCTTTCCCTGGTACTTATGAATGAGGCTGTAAGTATCTGGTATTATGGTGCTACACCGATATTTAATTAAATAATAACAAATTTTATTGACAAATTGGTTTAGTTGATATCCAGTTCTCTGTCTAAATTCATGGTCACACACTTTCAAAGCAGAAATACCTTCTGTATCTCGCAAATTTTCGCTTGAACTGCTTTAGTCTTCATCAGGTACTCCAAATTTCTGCACAAGCTCTGGCTACATCTTCCATGTTTTTCGTCTGCAATCCGTGGCCTCCGGTATTTGTAACCATTATGATGCTCGCTTCCGTTTTCCAGTCACTCGCTTTGCAAAGCATTCATTCAGATCTTACCCTACTCCTGCATTACTCCTGGATTGGATGGCCCCTGAATGTTCATAAGTGGGACTTTATTTTGGGCGTGGCTCTGTATGGCTATCGACTGAAGTCATCTTAAATGACGATCACTACTGGAATTTGCTTGGATAAATGACGTCGAACAATTGCTACACTTGGGAGCCATAGATGCTTTTGAAGCTTCAACAGTTCGTGGTTCAGAAGGCACCTGAAGTTAAGCCAAATATTTCCTGGGGGCAGACTAAGGCCATGCACAGCATTAGGAAGAATTAAGAAATTACTGTGTGCAAGGCTGACAAGGCCAACTTGACTGGTGCTACTGGACCGCAGTGAGCACAAAGAGTGTGATGAGTGACATGTTGGCTTCGGAGATGTACACAGTGGTTCATGGTGAAGTGGAGAATCGTCCTCTTATTGACTTGGCCTACGGCATCGAGAGATTTAGCAACGAGGGACTCATTAAGAAGGAAGAGAGAAAACAGTTGACTTCAAGAATGCCCCAAAAACTGCCGAACATCTTTTCGCAGGTCAGACACGTATTGAAGGGACTCACTTGAGGCTGATCACTTCAGCTAAAGGAGGGGTGGCCCAATGGCTTGACTGGGCAGTGGTGGAGGAAATGTATGTTGTAAAGGCATTTTGCCAAAAATCCAGGTTGGTTAGGATACCCGCCACCAAAGATCAAAAACTCGGGGGAACAATTTTTTTATTTTAGCGCCCAGTCGCACTTTAGGCCTTTTTCCAAAGCCTTCCACTTTAAATTGTATAACTCCCAGGAAAATGGTTCAAAACGATCACTGTCTTCACTGTTTAATAGCCATGAACTTTATCATCAACTCTGCGAAAACAGAACTTTGAAATTCAATTCCTACAATTAACTACAGCTAATTGAAAAACGCTCCAAACTGAGCGCACCGCATGCAATCGCCGATCGCCATTTTTCTAAACAAAACTTGTACATTTGTAATTTATATTTTTTTTCTCAGGCATAAAGCCGACCAGTTCAGTGTTGTTTTAGGGGGCTGCCAATCGGCACATATATGTACTGAGGACCTGCACTCTACGTTTTTATTTTGAACTTCAATACCGGTTTTGGTTTGTCATGAAAACTTCAACTGCTCTCTTGTCATTATTTGCGGCTGCTATAATGTTGTAACCTAAAATGTGTTTTAGCATCTACATACAAGCTGGTTTATTTAATCCTTTGCTTAGCGCTTTAAAAAGCAATTTATTAACGTAACTTCTTCCCACAAACTCTACCTTGTCCAAAGCGGCATTATTTTTACTATTTTATTTTTACCGGACATTTTCTCCAAAGAGTGTTTGTCTTGTATTTTTTTCAGAGCTCCGACCATAGCAACCTCAACCAAATGTACAAAAAGCCTTTTCTACTTCTGCAATAGATCAGTAACCATCCTTCTATTAAACTTGAATAATATTTTTAATAGCAAACTCCGTCCCCCCCCCCCCCTCCTTCAATAGTGTGATGCCTAACATCGCAGTCTTCGATTAAAACTCGTTCAAGTTTGTATTTCCGATACAAAGCTGAGTACAGCAAAGCTTATGAGTACAGCTTTAATTCAAGCCTATCCTTTTTTAAATCAGTTAAAAACTCAGTCAGTTACAATCAATCCAAGTTCAAATCCAAATGACCGTTTCCATCATGATCCATCAATCCGTTCCTAAACCCCAAAAGCTCAACGGCTCCAACGGTCCAAAATCTAGCCACTCAGAGCTCAGAAGCTCCGGCCAATCAGTATGAACCCCCTATTCCCTCCCTTATGAAGGCCCATTCAGATCCTTACAGTTCCCTATAAAGCCCTCACGTAGTGCAGCTTGGCTCAGGAGAAAGCACAGTCAAGGCTGCCTGCCTCTTTTGCCGCCAAACCGTGTAGTCATCGCGGACGTCCGCTCCCTCCCTCACCCATATATACCACTGGCCCTGCCATTCCACCCTCAGCGTTGCTCACTGATCTCAAAGGCTAGAGGTTGCTACGACGGTCGGAGTGGAGATTTCCCCTCAGGTCCGCAGGTTGCTATGCCAGGCAAGGTAGCAGTTCGTTGGTAACTAGTTTAATTTGTTTGAAAGTATTCTTTTGGACTTCAATTCCAAATTTATAGTTCTTAAAACATAAACTTAACTTCTGACTTTGAGAATGATTGTGGATAAGTTAACCGCCATCGGCATTTCTGGCCTAGAACAACCACAACTTAAGGGTTTAAGGTCCCCTTCCTAAAAACCGACTTTATTTCTTATTTATGTTGAACACAGGTTCTTCTAAATAATTAAAATGGTTTAATCGTAGAGCTTAGACGTCTTTTGGGTTGTGTACCAGGTTAACCATTGAGGTAGTTTGATCTCAAGCTGTGGCTTTAGAAACATAACTTGTGACTATTTTACTAATGTAAGGTGCATTCTGTAACTTAGAGAGTCCGGTGACTCAAAACAACTTTTCTAATCGAAATTTTTGTAGTGTATGAACCTTTAATTAGTTCATTTCTTGCCGATTTCATTGTAAATCATCGGGTGCTTTATTTAAAGCTTTCAAAGAATTTTTTTTGCAACATATACTGTTCCAAATGTAGTGTAAAGTTAAACATGTTTTATTAAAAAACCTTGCGTTTTAAACAACTGTCTGACTTCATGTAGATTTAATTGTATGAGTAAATAACTAAAACCCATTTTTATTTAACTCCAAGCCTAGAATTAAACACCCAACGTGGTGGAAGTGAAATATTAGATAGTTAGTACTCTAAACCTTGATAGGACACGGGTGCTCCCCTCCTAACTGTGCAGTAGCCACTGCAATGCTGTAAAACTCCGTAAAAGTAAAAACAGACACCCTGAGTATTAACTAAGAAGATCGCCAGTACACCAGATGTCGGTGCTCACCTGAAAGGCACCTAAAGTGACAGGTAGCGCCGCTACAATGTTGAAGTGCCTAGTAGACTGAAGCGAGGGGATGATCTTCTGAGAGAACTCCGGGACCTGTTGCTTAAGGACGACGAGGTCCTCGTCTCCTTTGACATCGTGAAGCAGTTTCACAGTCTATCTCATCGCTTGATACTTGCTATGTTGGAAGCGTCTAGGAAGAATATACAAGTGCCGAAAAAGGTTTATGAGAAACAGGGCGATGTTAAAAGTCCTTCTGGCTTCAGTCTACATGGAATTTGGGAAAAAAATTATCTGGCAGACTCGTGGAGCCCCGATGGGATACTCCAGCCCCGCGATATTAGCTGAATTGGTCTTACAACATGTGGATGCCATGGTGTTGTCTGGGGAGCTGGGAGTTAAGTTGTCGAAGAGGTTTGTGGATGGCGTTGTAGCAGTGATTAAGAGAGGGAAAATGGTGAGGGTGCTCCCTAGGATTAACGAATGGCATGAGGATTTAGCCTTTAAATCTGAACTGAAGGAGGCAGGGTCAGTTTAAACATACCGGAAGCCGACCACTATGGAGAGAGAGGCTGCCATTCAACGCCAAATGAACAGCTGGATGCCATTCCAAAGAACGAATTTAGCAGGCTCTTGCGGAATTCTAGCTTGCCTCAACTGGCAGAACGACACCGCAGGTAGCGTAAGAGAGATTTTTGACATAAGTAATCCAGCAGGGCTGCTAAACTGACTGATTAAGAAGACCAGGATGCAGAATGGAAGAAATGTGAAGGAGCGAGCTAGTGAGAATCCAAGTGAAGTAGTGACGTAAGTTGGGCTTACCTTCCTGGATGAATAAAATCGCGGGCGGCGTGAGGAAAGTGCTAAGGGAGAAATAATTCTAAACATACCTGCGCAACGTAAAAAGTTAGAAGATGAGGTTGATGATTAACAGGAGGAAAATGGGGACGTCGCCCCAACAACAAGAAACGGGAAGACCTACAACAAAACCATGAGATGAAGAAGCGATGGGAGTGGTGCACAATGCAAAAGAAGGGGTATACCGTGTTCCTTGCAACGAGTGCAATGCCTTGCATATAGGAGAAGACAAGGAAAGAATTTGGGAGAGATTAGGCCAACATATAAGCAACACAAGGAATAAAGTCGAAGACAATGGCATTGCACTTCATTGCAAAAACAAAAAGCACCACATAGGATGGGAAAGAACAAGAACACTTGTCTAAGCGAATACTTGTAGTGATTGTCATTTGAGGTGCCTTGAGTCCAGGGTTTAAGCTATCGGTCTCCAAATCGCCAAAACGTGAACGATTCTCCAATTTGGCTAATAATATCTGTTTCTAATTCGCCAAATTGTTAAAGCTATCTGACAATCTCTTCACCTATATTTTGTACTGAACTTTAATTTCATGTTTCTTGTTTGCCAGAACATGTTAACCCATAACCGCCTAGATACGAACGTACGCCTTCAACGCATAACAGCGAAAAACTAAGTCCCAGCGCGAGCTTTGTGAGGGGTCCCCGGGGACCCCGAGCAGAGCGGGCAGTCACAGCCCAGTGGTCAGCGTCGTCGGCTCCAAACCAAGAGAATGCCGGTTCGAATCCGAGAACCGACCCAAGTATCATATGGACTCTAACAAAAGGGTCTGAAAGTTCTTTCAGGCGGTTATGGGTTATTGGTCGCAATCAATTATTTTCTCAACCCTCAGCTAACCCATAACCGCCTAGATACGAACGTACGCCTTCAACGCATAACAGCGAAAAACTAAGTCCCAGCGCGAGCTTTGTGAGGGGTCCCTGGGACCCCGAGCAAAGCGGGCAGTCACAGCCCAGTGGTCAGCGTCGTCGGCTCCAAACCAAGAGAATGCCGGTTCGAATCCGAGATCCGACCCAAGTACCATATGGACTCTAACAAAAGGGTCTGAAAGTTCTTTTAGGCGGTTATGGGTTAACCTGATAATTTTAGCATTACATTCCTGGAATGTGATGGTTCTCTGGAGGTTTTTCGGTTGTGTGTATCCGCCTGCTTGCATGCTCCCACTGCGTCTGCGCGACGCAGTCCTCCTGTATATAAAGCGCCATCATGGCCGACGTCGCCATTCATTTCCCTCCACGGTTCACTTCGTTCCGTCGGTCTCTGGAATTGGACTTTCGCTTTCGCGACATCTTTTCGCCTCAAGCCGCAAGGCGGCTTCGAATCCTTCTCCTTCATCGTGGGAAAAGAAGTCATCGTGGCTCCCTCCCGGGTTCGTCCCACTTCTGTCGGCTGGGACGACCGCTAGGCCCGGCCGCATCACTCGGCTGGTTGCCCATGTCGCCCG
>JAHWFP010209176.1:354333-379971 GCA_023313725.1 Lithobius niger | reverse complement strand
TTTCTGCTATTTCGCTTGCTGAAACCGTATTCGTTTCGCACTTGTCAATGGTTTCTTGGACATCTCTTGGTGTCCATTGTCATTTCCGATGTCTCATCAGCGACGAGCCAGTAAGTAGTAATTCTGGGAGATTCCTTTCCCTGACTGGATCTTGTCCATTCCCTCTTTGATCTTCATCACCATTCAGAACCCAAGAGCACAGAGCAGTGATCATGAAAGTCTTTAAAATCTTCGATGCAATGCTTAGGTCTTTGTCCTGAAGGATGATCTTGTTGTAGATCAATCCAAGTCAGTCCAGACATTCAGGTTGTTTATAGTAGCCTACAGGTACAGCTCACGATCTCAAAAGAGAATTTTCTGCTCCTTCTTTCTTATGAGCCAGTGGTCGGTTATCATGAACAAATGACGCTTCAGTCATCCTGAGCGTATCTGTATGCGTGGAGACTTTGGGTTGATAAACCAACAGAAGTCAGAAGCAAGACAAGTGTTCTTTTCATCCATGCTTAAGTCCAGTTGTTTATTTTGTTTTTCTAACGCAGATAGTAGAAGAAAAAAAGACTACTTCATTTGAGGGTAAGAGATGTTCGTCTTTCAAAAACGTGGATTCTTTTCAAGTGCTTCCTGATTAGTAACATTCATCTGAAAACAGATTCCATCTTGACATACTGAACCATGGCAAGGTGTTGATGAGTCGGTGACCATTCCCAACAGTTCCTGTGGATGTGTTGTTGTCAACTTATCATGTGGGATCTAAGGTAGATCTTACCATCTTTGGCACGAGGTTGACTCCTCTGGAAAGGCACAAGACGTCAAAGAATGATGAGTGCTAGGAGATGCCTTGCACTTCTTCCTTTGAATCTTCCTTGAAATCTTCACGTGACGAAGATGACAAGCAGAAGGAAGCGTGACTGCTGAACGTGACAGCTGACCTTAACGTTGACGATAAAGACTAAGGTCCAGTCCCTTATGCCAGGCAAAGAACTTGCTACATTCCTCATGTACACTGAAGTGCAATTCCTGAGCATTGAAACTGAGTGTCTTTTAAAAAGCCTTTGGAAGCACTACTAGGTCTCTGGAAGAGATGGATCATTGTTTGGAGTCTCGTACTCTTTCCTAGCTGCAGAAGGAAACGAATGACGTTCATTATTTGCAGCCATGATATTCCAAACGAAGGGACTTCTGACTTAATTTTCTTGATTTCTTTCTTTGGGGGAGGGTAGGAAGAGTACAATGAGAGGGAATCCAAGCTGGCCTTGAACACGGCAAAGGGCAATCTGTCCTCAGAGTCTTGCAGTGTTGTAATCTTGGCCTTGGTAAGAACTATTGAAGAACAGTGACAGGCTAGGTATGTATACGTGGCTAGCATCTATCCCTTTCTTGTGCTTTTGTGTCTTTTGGCCGCAGTAAATGTTTCATTCATTCATTCATTTACTCAACAGCTCCTCTTGCTTTAGCGAAGAGGATCTTGCCTTAAGCGAAAAGTCTACTACAGAGAAAACCCTTTCCACAGAGGTGAAGGACCTCTTGCCTGAGAACAGAACTGCAATAGAAAAGATCCATTCCTTGTGAAGACGTTTCATAGAAACTGTAGAATTCTCTTTATCGGCTCAGAAAAAGGTTGTGAAGTTGATTGGCATCTGTTCACACGGAAATTTTTCCCTTAAGGGCAGCGGTTGACTTGACTGAAAAGTTGACCTGGAGCCATGTTGTGATTTAGCAGTGGCGAGCAGGTGAGGCCAATCATATGCATGTGCAAGCAAAGCACTGCTTTCTTTTCTGTTGTGCCTTGTTCTCTTTCTTCCAAGTGTCCACAAGTATTTTCTTTATTGGTGAAGAAACTCTTCTTTATGAAGACTTCAGATGTAAGGATTAGTCTTTGATCTTTAGTCTTCCACTGAATCAATACTTTAAATATTGCTTGCTTAGCTGATCTTCTAGAGAGTACTCCCACTGTGGTAGTGGCCTGAGGGGATTGGGAATAGTAGTTGACCCAGCGCAACAGCTTTGTGTTGCCAGATTCCCTCCCTAAAATGGGGACTTTCCTTAGACTTCCGACTCAGGACCCAGGAAGTTGCTCTGATACAAGAAGAAAGAGGAGGAAGGCCGTTCTCATTAAAAATTGATATAAAATCCAAAAGTGTGATCACTGTCTTCGCGTAAATGCCACCTACGCTTGTATTATAAAATGAAAGCTCCATCGAAAGCCAGGGCAGCTGCTAGAGGACAAAGGCCCAGAAGAGCACGAAGGATGCTTTTGCAACAACGTAGGCTCAGTCGAGGGCACACTACAGCGTGAAAGCCACATTTTCCCCAGCAAAGGTCCATTAATGCACAAAGGCAGAAACTCAAAGGATGAGGGCGGAAACTCATGTTGCTCCAAAAACGAAGGCTCCATAGGGTGCAATGGTGAAAGCTGCTTCTGCAGCTAAGAAGACTACTTGATGCGAGAAGGTGGGGGTTCCACATCTCCCTCCTTAACATGCAGTGAAGATGTTTTCAGCTTGAGTGTAGGGAGCAAATGGCTTGTAGAAAGCAACAGGTCTACAGGGAACGAACGCCTTCGCTCTCCACTACAGTGAGCGAAGTATCAGGCATCACAAAGAAAGCAGATGACCTCAAGCAACGGAGTAATCAAAGGTAAACAGCAACTTAATCAGCAAAGAGTGCAGAAAAGATGTGTGTCTTGAATGCTACTGTGAAGGGTGATGTTGATGTAGTCCGATGCCTCATCTCACGAAAATCAATGCCCGCAATCCAAGCAGGGCAAGTCCAAAAACTTCACACAGAATAATGCTAACAAACTTTTGGCTCACAGGATAACTCCGCCAAAGCGTCGTGAACCAAAACGATCCATTTTGGTCGAGTGCGGGACGAGTGGGACAGAGTTCAGACAATTTCTTAATTTCCCTGATATTTCCTGGTTTTCAGGTGTTCACACGATGTTTAGTTAGGGAAACAGGCAGTAGCTAATGTTTGTACAAATATTTGTACGAAAATAATCCAACATCCCAGAAAATAACTGTTTAGAGACTAGTCCAGCGGACTAAACTCATTTTCATCATAGATATTGGTACTAGCCTAAGATTTGGCTTATTGAAGTTATATCTAAAATACTTGAATTTATTAAAGTACAAATTAAAATATTTACTACTAACCTAGGATTTTGTTTCTGATCTGCTAATTCAATAGGACTTACAGATAGACACAAGGCATTTTTTTTATTTTCCTGCTTTTTCAAAAAATTTCTTGTTTTTCCTGAGATTTCCAGGTTTCTCAGGCTTTGTCTGAACCCTGTGGGAGCAACAGGCTGGCCTCGCCCCAACCTCTTGCCGGCAGACGATCGCATAGCTAGCTTAGCTAGAGACAACAGTGCGATGGGAAAAGATTTGTCTGATGGTGTAATCTGATGCTAACATCGCAGGCAGTGCCGGAGCAAGGCGTTTCAGCGCCTGGGGCCTGTAGCTCATTGAGCGCTCGCTGTATCGCTGTGACAGAAGATTGCAACCTCCTCCTCCTACACGCCTCTTCCCAAATGTAGCCAAAAATGAATCCATCATGGTGCCACGGAGATATGCCAACACACTGAAAACACACGCATCTGACAAAAAACTATTTATCTACATTTTTTAAGGATTAGAATTGTATTTAGTTTACAATAGAGGTGCCCTCGGGCAGGCAAGAAAGCTAAGGAGAACAGGAATTTGGCAACAAAGTTTTTATTTTCTGCGGCTCTGTGAAGTCCACAATTTTCAGCAGCTCTAACTTTTTTTTAGTGCTATTAACATATTTATTGTGGACAATCCTCAAATACCGGCCCAAAAATTAAGTATGTTGCCAAATTCATGCTGTTTTGAGTTTTCTTGCCAGTCAGAGGGTATCTCTTTCAAACTACTGCTGCAACTCACGAAATAACTTTTCAAGACCAATTGTATGCAGCATTTTTGGCGCTCGTTTTCCTTCCAGCGCCCAGGGCAGCCGTCCCCTTTGCCCTCCTCTTGCTCCAGCACTGATTGAAGGCAAAATCAAAGGTTGTTTTTTTTATGTTGTGCAAGGCAATTTGATAAGTTTACTGTAAATCCAATGATTGCTAACGATCCAAGAAGCAATGGACGAGCAGAAGCCACTGCCAAGTCACGGGCAACTGGCTGGCCCAGTCCCTCCTCTTACCAATAGGCGAAGGCGTAGCATGAGCAAGGACGAATACAGATCGCCGGCAGTTGTAATCAGATGCTAACATTGCAGGCAAATCCACGGTTTTGTCCGGGTTGTGCCAATCTTTCCTTACATTTCCCATTCAACAACGATGGCCCAATGTCGAACAAGGCCGGATTAAGCTTCGTAGACGCCTGGTGCTAAAGATTTATCGCCCCTCCCCCAAGTCCCGCAAAAATGGACGTAATACATCAATTTTAACAACTTTTTTGTTACTGTAAAGGTAAAACTTTATTTTAATTTAAAATAGTACCTTATTTTTTTTTTCCTACGACTGTGAGGCATCCTTGAGGCCCGTTTTCGGCCTGTGGCCCGGTGCTTCAGCACCCAAAGCACTCCCGTAATTCGGCCCTGATGTCGAATTACAGTCCAGAAAGGAAAAAAACAATGTATAATGCAATTTCAGTCCAAAGCGGCGATTCAAGAAAACATACAGATGCCACCCTGCCTGGGAGTTCGGGGGTGCGGTCGTGTCTTCTCTGACAGAATTGCTAGGCGAAGTCAGGGGTAGTAAAGTTTTTTTTTTGTGCATAAAACTCCAGAACACATTGCACGCTGATGATGTGAAACACTCAAAATAAATGAATTAAAAGAACTGAGCGTTAAATAACACGCTAGCATAATTCCTCACTTCTTCCTCAAAAAACGAGGAATCAACAATGAAAGCAGCATTGAAAACACTGGGAACCGGTTGACACAGTGATATTTCAAAGATATAACCAAAACAACAACACAATACGGTCCAGATCCAACAACAGATTAGTGGACCTGCTGACGTGCGCGAGTGTTCAAATTTGGATACGACGAGCGATGTTGTGATGTGAACTAATATTTTCGTAGTTCTGAAGAAGGAGATTGGAGTTCTCCGAAAATTTAATTGTTGAACTGTGTTTGTTCTTCGTTGGTGGTACGTGTTTGTTTCGGAGATGAAAGAAATAGGCTTAAAAAGGCCTTCCGAGAACATGTCGTACGTTTAAAAATTATCTAAAAAATTTTGAATCTAAACACCTGAATATCCAATGTTAAATTATAATACTATTTTCGAAAATTTGTCACAACAGCAAAAATGGCCATCCCCCAAGTCGAAACGGTCTAAAGTTGGTCATCCAAAAAATACGAAAGATCCCCAAAAATGGGGTTTTCAAATCCTAGCAACCAAGAAAATAACTGTCCGTATGAAGGAAGGACAAAATAACATCAAACCAACGGAAAAATTCAACTTACACAGTTAAAAATGCTAGAAAACGACTCAAAACTTGGGGAGCTGACGACATAAAACGTCAAGACTTCAAGTGACCTGACAATGAAAGATGCTATCGTTGAACTGCCTGAATCGTTGTTCATTGCTTTTCCTTAGCTGATTTCAAGGTTTGCCGAAGTTCCCCAATGGACAAGTAGAAGGATGCTAACTGCAGTTGATTTCCATACGAGCAAATTCATACGGATGTAATGGAAGTAATACTGAAAGAATTCGCTTCCTGCTTTGTAAGTGGCCACTAGGGATGACCGACTAGAACAATTTTAAATCAAGTCGAGCCGAGCCGAGTTTGCAACAGAAGAATATAGTATTTGATGAAAATATTTTGTTTGCAAGTTTCTCTTCAATTTGGTAAGATAATAAGAACAAAGATGGTGCTTAGCTGACTGTGTGTGTGTCATGGTTTTCCAGTTTTAAGGATATAACCTGAAAATGGTTTCCAATTATTGATTTTTAATCTGCACCACTGGAAAGCCCTTGTCGAGACAATCGATTTGGTATATTGGAATGTCAAAATCGGTCAAAAATTGACGAAGTTATCGCATTTTCACCGGATTCGATTTTTTCGAGTATGGACGCGAGCAGCGAGCCGAGTTCGAGTACAAGTTTCATACTCGGCTCGGCTCGAATTTTTCGAGTATCGCACATCCCTAGTGATATGCCTCGGTTTTAGTCATTTGCCATACATGCAAAATCTACCAAAGAATCTAAAATTGTCTGATTTTAACACTGCCAAAATCTTATTTTACCAAAGCATACTAAGAGTCTTTTAACTTCACGTGCACGCACGAGAACTGGCATAGGGCCGGTAGGCAAGACACACAATTTTTACTCCAGTCGTTTTTGGCTTCAGAAACAAAATGCGTTCCTTGTTTTAAATTTGTATAAATTCTTTCAAATTAACAGATGCTTGGGCTATTCCCAGCATGAGGGATATTTTTCACAGATGTGTGTTTATTAGGTAAAAACCTACAGATCGCAATTTTTTACATTTTTTCCGCAAAAATAAAAATGGACACTATGCTAGTTTGACAACTGGTCGCAGGGGTTCAAGAGTGTACGAACGGTGGAACAAAGGGTAGAATTGAGTTAGAGACTCCTCCTTCATGCCGCACCCGATTATTTTTAAGTAATAAAAAGCTTAAGCTAAAGCTAGGAGTTAGGAATGTATGAAAAGGAATGAAAGACTGATTCATTGTACTCCAGCGTTTTGCCAACGGAATTACAGACTGAGCTATCATCACTTCAAAGTCGGCTTTAAAAAAAAAAATACAATTTGTGGTACAAAATTTACCAAGTTGGACACTGTAATCTGTCGTACCCTGGAAGTCTTTAATATTGTCCAACACTCTATGTTCCAAGTATTTATAAAAAAGCTCCTTCTTAAACTTCCTTACACATCCTAAAATTAAAACATTTTAATCCCTTCGTTGGTTCTGAATCTTTCGTGACTGTTTGTTTACAGAAAATGCCACATCCTGACTTATTTCAATGCCAGCAGGCTACAGTTAGACTTTTAAAATGCAATGCAAACTATTTTGGGGTCAAGGTGTAACCTACTCCAGACCATTTTTTATGGGGTAAACTAAATTTACTTTTATCGCCTTAAAAAATACGGATGCAAACCTATTTATGTTGCCTTTTGTACTTAAATGTCAGACTGCCTGAGCAGGGAATTGAACCCACAGCCTTCGAAAACAAATATCGAGGTCTTACCACTTAGTTATACTGACACGGCCCCAGAGCGGAAATTAAAACCCACGACCTGTGAAACCAAATGCCGAGGTGAAACCAATGCAAGGCCATGTCAGCATGGCGCAGTGGTAGGACCTCGGCATTCGATTTCAAAGGTCATAGGTTCAATTCCCGTTCAGCCAGTCTGACATTTAAGTCCAAAAGGCAACGTAAATAGATTTCCATCCATATTTATTTAACCCTTCTCGAGCCCATTGGGCTTTTTGCCCTATCTTAAACTCCTTATTTTTAGCGTGATTTTTTAGCGATCTGCCTCTTGGGCCCGACCGAGTGTCATGAAACCTTTACACCACCCACAATTGGAGCACTGATATCCTGTGAATGCGTTTGCAAGGAACACAGTAGCTAAGGGATCTCCAAGTCGGAAATTATGTTGTTCTTGTGGCATCAACATTACAACACTTAAAATTGGAATTACTTCCGAACACTACCTTTTTAACGTACCTTAATGAGCAATGCTGTAGTGAATTTTCATAAGGCACGACTTTACAACTTCTTATGCCTTAATTTGTGTGTCTTACAAATATTTGCTACAGTGCCCTTGTACATTCAGGAAATGTTGGGAAGTAACTTTTAACCGTTTTATAACTTTTAACTGTTGTACAATCAACAATAGCTCTAATGCTTATATTACATTCATGCTGCGTAAGGCTGAACCGAACCGAACACGGCCGAACAGAGGAAGTTCGGTTCGGTTCGGCCTTTCAAAAGAAAAATACCGGACCGAACGTATTCCCACTTCTAATTGACCAATTTTAATGTTTGAATATGTACAGCATTTGATGGCTTTTTCGCCAGCTCTATTCACCGAAATTTGTGTAATAACAGCAGCTATTAGCACTGCAGTGAGGTTTGCAAACAAACACAATGGTGTAGCTCGGCGTCTTTTATTTTAGTAGCAGCATCGACATTTTTAGTAACAACAAAATATTGGGTTACAGTAGCAAATAGAAATATTGTGTTTGGTCAATAGAACTGTACCTTCAGCAGTCTAGCAGAAATGTTGTACCTAACGATTCCATCCCTCCAAACTTTGGCTAGTTGTACGTTCAAGAAAATGTTCTCCAGTTACATGTGTATCATTGGTTAATGTACAAAACATAAAATGCTTTTGTCATTCAGTTAGCCTAGGTAACTGAATGTGGTGGAATGTCGGGCAGCAGGATAATTCCAATATGGCAGGTTTATGGCACCAGTTTACCGGTAGTCTTGTATTCACTGTAACTCGCCCTGATACCTAAAGCACATTGTAAGAATTTAACGTTGACTCCAAATCAAATATCTGTAGTTTTAGTTCGTAAGTGATGCGGCTGCAATCAAGAATTTATATTCTTGCTGCAATGTATAGCCTACCTGTCTGCAAGACCTTAGCCAGGGACGGTTCAATATACTATACTGGATCAATCCAACAGACTCAGTGCCAGGCTACTACCTGAGCATTTTTGTGCACAAGTCCGCAAGTTTTTATCAGAGAAATTATCGAAGATTCCTCTGTTGGTAATGTTACTAGCATGTTTCAAGAAGGACAAGTTGGCTTTGTCCACCAATGATAAAGAGCACAACACATACTCCAGTGGCGTATAAAAACTTTTGCTTCTCACGACGTCCTACAAAACGCTGCTCGATAGCTAAGGTAGCTAGCTATTCATATGAAAGTTGGGTTTTAAGTAGCCAAACACAGTTAACTTGATTGTAACAAGAAACTTGACTGTAACAATATGTAGGCCTACTTCAGTTCCCTGGTTTAGGTATAGTTACATGGACTTTCTCCCAGCTGGAGCTGCCAAGAAAATCTTCAGTCGTTTTAGTGTTTCAAAGGCTGTGTCTCTGATCTGGAGACGGTGAGCTTTTCAAATTCATTCTACATTTGCAATTTCTACATTTCTCAGGTCGTCTAGAGTCTGCCAGCACCCCACGTATAAAATTCTTAATCTTGGGAATATTAAAAACACTGACAAAACAACGGATTACATTGGTACATTACATCTCATCCCATAAGGCACACGTCTCCGTGAAAGTCGACGGAATTCGCCTGAATAATAATATTAACAAAAGAGTTTGTTACGACTTGCAACAAGGAATATTATAGGCTACATAAAATCTTGATAGTTAAAACATTATCAATATTATGGTGAGCAAAAAAAAAAAAGCAAAAATGTAACTGTAGGTTATGGTCTCTTGAAGTCTTCAAAACCTTTCGCGAAATTCGAGTCCTCCTCAACTCTGCGATGACGTCATAACTTCTATGCTGCAGAGGTATTCTGTGCTTCATTCATCAGTTTTACGGCTTTGTGCAACGCAATGATCCAGGATACAGACAACTTCCTGTTCGGGACGGAGGCGGCCGTGAAATGCAACACCTGTTTTGATTTTTGCGCGTCGGTGTAAACGATTTTCAGTTCGCTCGCGTCCAAATGCCCGTCGAAGTCCGACTCCGCTTTTTTCACGACCACCGCTGACTGTATGCCACTCACGTCCACGGGTTCGCGTGAGGATACGGTCCCGTCAAAAACGATAAATCTGTGGTCGGACGAAAGCTTGCAGAGAAACGACGACCTGTAACTCGACTCTTCCTCAGTGTTTACGGTAGTGACAATAAAGTTCGCTCCCATCATTAAAGTCTTCAGATGTTTGTCGTAGAAATCATTTTCCTTTCGGGTAACTTCGGTACAATCATTGCAGATTCGGACGGGATCAATGAAGCACATCCGATACAACGACAACTTCGTATCGCAACAATCTTTGCAGAAAATACGGCCGCATCTCCGACAGTGATGACGTCGCCTAATAAAATCAAATTTGCCTTGGCACTTACAGCAGTGGCTACACTCTCTGTCCGAAAGCCAAGGTGGCTCGCACATTTCGAACGGACTTCGGTGGCTGTCGCTTGAAGTTACCATTCGCAAACCACTCTTTGATCGCACTAACTTCTTGTCAGTAGCCATGCCAACCGATGAGATTCGATCGAAGATTTACAAACTTTGACCAAACTTTAGCTTCGAAGTTCTGCGTCAGCTCCGACAGTGGCAAAACTGCAGCATGTTTACGGACAGTTCCTAAACTTTGAGCCCTAAGGGCACACAACAACTACCTCGCTAGCTAATCTTGCTTGCTTTACAACTTTTCTATTTCACAGCATTTACGCGAAAGTCAAATAGCGCCTGGCTAACACACTCGATAACACTTGATCACGTGGTACGCACGCCCAGTTTTTCAGTCACCAATATTTAGCTCAACCTAAATTCCAGCCGTGCAGAAACCAAAATATTCAAAAATACGTACTGTTAAAATTTTTTAAAGAACTTAAATTAACTAATACAAGCTAAGGTATCCATGCACGTAACTAACTCGTTGCTAATATATTGACGGTTGACTCGGCAAGGTGATGTGTTTCAGTTTTGCTAATTATTAGTACTTCAATTTTGGCCTCGGCAAAGGAGACGATTCCGAAACAAACGGGCTGCATGCGAACCAACAGGCTACCTGAAAACGTGCGGATTCGTCCACGTACCAAACTGTCAACGCTTATTGCAGTAAACATTTGCCCTAAATCTGCTTTATCCACGACTCATCACTTGAGGAGTTGGGTGAATAAACGGCCTTGAACTACTTAATCTTGATACTCACTTGCATCATCCTGGCCCTCCATGTCTTGCTCGATTGGGGGCTAGTCAGTGTTCAGTTTGTGCTCGATTGGATTCCTAACCGTTCTCCAGTTTTGTTCAAAGCTAGAATTACTAACAAAAACGTCAAGTGTGCCGTAAAAAAGGGGGTTATATGATTGAAGTTTCACTTTACTTTGAATTTACGGTCTACAGTATCTTTGGTGGCAGACTAACTTCCCTGGAATAACATGATTGAAACTATATTTTGGGAGTTTTTAGATGTATTTTTACACTATACATTGACATTATGCCAATAGTCAATCGTTCAAACGTAGCCCCTAATACCGTTTGAACAGATGCCAGATACCGGAGTCCAGATGCCTCAAACTTTTTCTTTAGGTGGTACTGTGTGTGAATTTACAGAATAGTATGGAAGTACGTTAATAAGAACAAATCAGCAAACCCACAAATTCCACACGTCACATGTTCATCTTCCCAACCCGCTCGCCAACCTAGTTCCCTGGTATCCAAGGCACCCACCCTCGCCCTAAACATCAGTACATTCCCTCAATCCCCCAGATACCAGCATTCCCAACCCAGTCTACTTTTCTCCTCTCGCTACCTCTCCATAGGCGACTTCCTCCCTATTTCCCTTACCCACCTCTCAACTTCTACATCCTTAATTCCCTACCTCCACCCTTCTCTAACCTCCATGCTCCCTCTCCTCCCCCCTCCCCTGCAGGTCTTCCCGGCAAGTCTTCGTCCTCTCACCCGCTTCGTACTAAACCTCCAGTTACATACTCGTACACCATATACACAATCAATCCCTCCGGAAGATCACCCTCTTGTCAAACCCATTCTTCGCATCCGTCTCCCTTGACTTAAAACTAGACCGCCCAAATTTCCCCTTTCAGTACCTCCCCGCCATAAAATTATTAGCTTCCAACCATTCATCTCCCCAACTCCCTGAAACTGCTTGAACTGTCTCTATTCTTCACTTCCATAAATCAACCCCCCTCCCCTCCCACAAACACCGCCCCAGGAACAGCCACCCTTTTCATCCCCTTAACAGTGTCCCACCTTACTTCTCACCTTTTTCCCCCATCATCTCCTAATAGTTCCGCTTTGCACTTTGCTTCACTCCCAGGTACTCTGATAACTCTGCTCTCAATAATACTCTGAATGAAAGAGGCATTTTTTTTTTACCAAGGGAGTAGGGGGGCACACGATTTCTTATACTAAAGAAGTGAAAATCGTAGGTGTTGCACATGTACACACATATTCTTTCACCGTCCTCTTCATAGCTCCCCCCCCCCCCTCCTCAAGCCCTTCTTCCCCTTCATCCAACTGATCTTGCCCTTCCCGAACACCATGTACCCATATGTTTCCCTGTTAAACTCAACAGTCTTTTCCACACTCTATTCAGCACACGCCCCTAGAAGCTGTTTGAGCCCCTCTTTTTTCCCCTCCACTACCCCATTATCATCAGCAAAAGTCATAACCGAGGTGCATGATCTCTCTTCTTCCCCATTACCCAATGGACACCTTTCCTGAATCAAGCAACCTCTTTTCCAGCCATCTCAAATAAACCAAGAGCAGTAACAGGACAAAGGAGAGTCTTGTCTAAGCCACCACTTGCATTCCACCCACTCCAAGTGGCTACAAACTTCACCCCTGAAACACCCTCTGCACCAGTCTAACAAACCCCTCTTCAACACCCTAAGCCCTAAACTCTCCCATCAGCAGCTACCACCTAACCCCATTATAAGCCATAGTAAAATGAAAAGCGAAATTAAGGACACAATTCGCTTAATTTCGCTTTTGGTAATATCCCAAAAAAGCCACCCACAGATTCCTCCCCTCCTTCCTCGTCCCTGTAAAAGTCTGTGTAACAACAAAAAAGTTGTCCTCAAGTCTCGTCCCCTATCTAAAGCCATTGTATGCCTCTCCCAGATTTCCCTCCCCTCCATCTCCTTGAAGAGCCTACTCGTTAAGATTCGCATGAACACCTTATAGACCACACACGTAATTATTTTATTATTTATTCTATTCCGTACAACGAGGTACATATAGGTTTGGGAGAGACAAAAATAAACAACAAAATTATCAAAACAAAGGTAATAATACACTCAAGGTGGACCTCAGTCCAAATCGCTGATCGCCTGCAACACCGCGATGCCCTGTACATGGTCATGTGCCCTTTGCCTCAACAGCCGTAAGTCGTGGGGGGTATGGATCTCGCACCATCGTCCCAAATGCTTTAACCCCTCTGCAACCACTGCACCAAGACCTTGTCCCCAATCGTCGGTTCCCCCCCTGCAAGCAACAATCAGGGCATTGTTACAGTTCAGTACATTACTCCACAGCGTAGCCTGTTGTAAGACCATGGCAAGTTCTAGAGTGAGGAGGTTCCCGTCTCTGCACGCTTGATGATTGTGGCTATATCGAGACAACAGTTGAGCCCGTTTTATGGCCCCATGATAAACCAATGACAGTTCGTTCATTGTCGCCCTAGAATAACTGCAGCAGGTTGCAAGACCGTACAGCGCCATAGCTCTAGACCTCAGCAGATGCACTTTTACCTCCTCAAGAGAGGAGGCAAAGGTGTGCACGATGGCATTGCTCTTCTTGCACACCTCTGACCGGACTTTTCGCACATGTAAATCATCTGACAGATCTCCACTCAGTTCTACACCCAGATAACTTACCAACGTGACCCAAGTGAGTTTTGTTCCATTCAGATGTAGAGGTTCAACAATCTCAGAGTCACCCCCAAAAATAACTCCGACCGATTTTAGGACGTTAAATGACAGGCCTTTCATGACACAGCCTGTCCAGAAGGAACTGAAGCGCACGCTTACTGGGTGCCAAGAGTACAATATCATCAGCGTACGCAATAATGTTCAGAGCAGTTCTGTTGACCCAACAGCCGGTAGGCAAGCCGCTTAGCTCTTTAACAGCTCCATCCAACACAAGGCAGAAAAGAAACGGAGAGAGGGGGCTTCCCTGCCTAACACCACACTTTGCCGCGAAGGAGGGGGACAAGTAGTTACCCCCAACGATTAGCCAGTGATTGCCGATCGTAACAGTCCCGTACAATGTTAACCAGGTAAGTTTGAATTCTGCGACTCCTAAGGGCTTGCACCAAGGCATCATGCGAGACCTTGTCGAATGCCTTCGCAACGTCAGCGAAACAAGCGTATACTCTCGAGCCAGCTTTGCGATAATGGCACACAACCTCCTTCACAGCATAAACGGCCAGCATTGTGGCGTGTTTACGCTTGAACCCAAATTGAGCATCACTTGTGGCAACCGTATTTCTCAGTCTGGTCAGCACGACGAGGTCCAGGAGCTTTGCCAGTGAACTCATTAACGCAATCCCCCGATAGTTCTCACTACGCGTAGGGTCAGCAGTGGTTTTCTTGAGAATGAGCAGAATAATAGTCTTTGTGGCCGCATCGGGGCAATGGGCATGAGTCAAGGAGGCCGAAAGAAGGCGAGCAAGCGCTGAAGGGCGAGGTGACCTGCGTATCGGAGATGTTCCATGGCGAGCCCATCCGGGCCCGGTGCTTTATCACGTTTCATTTCCCTGAGGAGATGATTTACTTCAACAGGACAAATTTCAGGTGTGGTGTCAAGATCCAAGTCAGCAGTAGCTTCTTCCTGCCTAGTCCTGGCTGCCTGCGGACCGGTGAAAAGGTCCTGGAACTTCCTCCACCATCGAGCACAGATAGCAGCCCCACCACTAGCGCCATCCAGTCCACCGGCCTATAATTCTCCAACTGCCGCCGATCCTTTCCCTTACCCATATAAACAAAGTGTATCCTCACTTTCATCCTGCTTTCTGGCATCTTTCCCATTCATTCTGAAAGTCAACCTCCTCTTACCATTAACTCCCATCCCCTTCCCAAGCTCTCACACCAATCCGTCTTCCACCACAGCTTTCCTCTCCCTCACGAATGGCAAAGCTTCTTCACCTACCGTAACAGAACCAACCAGTACATAAATGTGCTTTTGGATTAAGTTTTACCAGGAACAAATGAACATGCCACCGGCCTCGCCCCCGAGGGGCTCGTTTTATTGGCTCCTGGTTTTACTCAGAATATTAAATTTTTGGATTTTTGTTCCTGGATAAAGGCTACATTTTTTTTTTTTTAATCTGTAGACTCTTCCTTTCTTTTGTGTTTACCTTCAGCAAGAAGTGCCTTCAGTTACTGGACGAATATTTTTGTTTTGTTTAGTGGACTATATTTGCGCCGATCTTCACGGCTGATCTGATACAGCTATGCCCAAAGATGGAACGATCTTTGCTAAAGCCGTGCTATAGACGTTACTTCGGCTTGAGGATCGAACTATTTAATTAACCTTGTTGCGGAGGATCAATATGAAGATATATTATCTTAGTCAGCTTACTCGAAACTGAGAGTTAAGATCCGGAAGTTGTGAAGGAAGCTCCGCTAGAGGGGGAGGCATTCTGCTTCCGAGAAAAACATGGCAGCGCGATGGAGCGCGGAACATGTTGTTGCCGAGCACCGAGACCTGCAGGTAAGTAATTGTAAGATATATTTTCATCAGCCAACTAAAGAAAGTCACAGTAACATGTTTAGATGCTTAGCATGTCATAAAAACTTCGTTTGATGTGATTGATCAGTGATGATTAACTAATCACCACTGACATTTCGTCTTACCACAGAACCGGCCCACGTACCTCAGTCCTGTTGTTAGTTACCGAAGAAGATATAAAATGTCAACTGGTAATCCTAGATCGAATCGGCAAACAAAAAGAAAACCATACCTTCTCCTACACTACATCACCACTTATCGTTTGGTCGTAATTTGGTAGGATTATTAAATTTAAAGGTGGTGTAGCCATATACCGTCGCTTCCTCTATGATCCTACCAATTGGTTGCGTTGGATTAAAAACCATAGCCCTCTCTAACCAAAAGGTACTGATTGTCACGGATAAGTGACCCGCAGAGCCACCAACTTATGTTCCTATCTCTAATAAAGCCCGTTCGTTTGATTATTGGTTGTGTCCTAACTTTGTGGGGAGGTCGCTTTAATGGATATTTAATTGTGTTACGTGCCAGGAATAACCCGTGGAGGTTATCTGAGGAAATAGTACAGCTCTGGGACCATCTGTCCTATACCACATCGTTATTGCAGCTATCTCCCTGTTGTCGAGGATCTAACTGGTAATAGGCTGTGGCAGGAGCGGCATGGAAAAGGGAGTCTCCAACACAACTCTAATCCGTGTTGCATCGTTCGTACCGAGTCCTGACTCCATGCCGCCATTTGTCGAACTAAAGACTGTTTTTACTTTTGGGGAAAACGTACGTTAAAAATTACGCTGTGAAGCCTAGGTTTTTACCTAACAAAAGACGGAAAACCGAGTACTCAACAAGAGTTAAATAAGTATGGATACAAACCTATTTACGTTGCCTTTTAGACTTATGTATCAGACTGCTTGAATGGGGAATCGAACTCCCGTGTCAGTATGGTTCAGCGGTAGGACCTCGGCCTTTGGTTTCAAAGGTCATGGGTTCGATTCCCCGCTCCGGTAGTGTGACATATAAGTCCAAAAGGCAACATAACTAGGTTTGCATCTATTTATTTTCACCTAACAAATATGTATGAAAAAAACATATGCTGCAGGTTGTCCAATTCTGCAGCAGATAGTCATGTATCAATTACCCAAGCAGTAGCGTTTGTCACCTTAAAGCCAGGACGCGTGCATATTCTTTTTCAAACCAAGGCCGACTGACGCAGAAATTGCGCAGTTTGCCTCCTACCACCAACACGACCAGGAAGTTGATGACTTTTAATACTGCATTGGTAGATAAGATTTTGGTGATGTTAAAACAACTGTCTTAGAGCCAAAAAGGAAAATCTATGGCTTCTCTCCCAGTCAACGTTGTGAGGAGTGGTGAAACACGAGTAGCGTCAGAATGTGACGTTAGACCAGCTTTTTCCAATGTCGGTCGCTACTCGCCATTTAGCAAATGAACACCACCAGTTGGGTACTTGAATTTTAGTCCCACTCACCAAAACAGCGACTAGCGGTACAGACTTCCACACCAAAAGCGATGGCCTATGTCAGCAACCGTATACGTTATCGACAAACATTTTGTAGCATTATGGCTCAGATGTATAAGGACTACACAATAATTGAGGTTAAATAAAATTATTCCATGCAATAAACGCATAAGTTTGAAAAATCATGAAGGCGACCAAACAAGATGTATTGGCTATGAGGGACAAGTTCTTTCCGAGGTTTACTGGCCAAGTTGTGACTGTTGCTGTATTGTCATTCGAGAGTGTTGCTGTAGACTCTCCCCTTCACCCCATGGAATGTTTTTTGTTTGTAAACAGCAAGTCACAGACTAGCTGAAAATATTCTGCTTCAGGGTTTGTAGTTTGTTGGCTCCACAGTGGATACGGGAATATTTGCAATGAAAGTAATTGCTATTGTAACTTAACTCTTTGGTTGGACAGCCATAGGTTTCAAATTTATGTGAATGCATTCTTCAAGAATAGACTAAAGTTGAGACTTGAAAGCATATGCAGAAAGCATTCTTTAGCAGGTTTATGAAACTAAACTTGTATTTGTTGTTTGTTTCAGGCGAATACGATGTCTGTGGACAGTACCGGCCAATATGCCTTGCTTGCAGGGTAAGTACCGGTAGCTTATGATTAACCCACTGTTGCACTGTTGGAAGGGCACTGGTTGCGTTGTTATTCAACTTCTCAAATGTCTAATTTGGTCAAAGTAAACGCTGACTTCTGTCTTTTTTTTTACTATGACCTAACTTTTTAGTAATAAGCGCCCTCCCATCCCAACTCTAATGCCTATTCTTCCATCTGATGCACATACTGTAATCTTGTGATGAGGCCACCTTTGTGTTGTTCTTGCAATGAATGTTATTGTCAAAGTGGTTTATTGAACCCTGTTTATTTATAGTGTAAATCTTTGCTACTCTTTAACCATTCTTTAGCCATAACAGTGAAGTTTGTGTACTTACCACTGCATTTGTTTTAGCCGAAAATATCTGTCCATTATCAAACTTGATAAACCCACCGAAGTTACAAAGGTCGTTTCCCGTCAGAGCAAGTGGGAAGTAAACACTGCTGAATGGAATCCGCACACATCACACGAGCATTTGTTTGCCATAGCTGTAAGTACAAGAGATAGCTTCAGGCCTTGATTGCTGTTCAGTGGAATGTGGGCTAAATTGCAATCTTTCAATCGTCCCCACATTTGAAACTAAACTTACAGCATCAACATTGATTCAGAGTATTTGTTGGCTGTTGGTTTGAAAGTTGATTTGTAAGAACGTCTTTTCAGCCCTGGTTTGCAGACATAATCACTTACTTCTTGTTTCACAGAACCCAACACCAGAATTAAAACAAGTGCATTGCTGAGTTCTTGCGAATTCTTGTCCGTTAGTGCTTTTGGTAGTCTCTAGGTTTGTGCCTGATGAAGATGGCAGTCGAAATCACCGAAAAGTTGCAAGAACCTCGCAATGGACTCGTTTTAATTCCAGTGTTGCGTTGTGTGAAACAGGAAGTAAGTAAAACTGATTTTACGCAGTATAAGAATTTTCTGATGGTGAAATTATTGTGATACTTTTATAATTATGGTGGTTTTACAAGAATCTAAAAAATGTGAACACATTTGTTCGAAAAATAGCTCTCGTATTTAAAAAGGCCATAAGGCCATTACAAAAAGAATAGTTGGTTCTCGAGCTCTTTCGTCACCGACTTTTTGACGAGAAATTAATAGAAAGGAGGCGGCAGAAATAGCAGTACAGACAAAAAATGATTCTTAGTGAGAAATGAAAGACAAAATTACCATTGTTGTCATTAAATAATAGTATAGACACGTGGTAAGCAGAATTATGAGCCAGTGTTCTTTATTTTACCCAATACAAAAATTAATACCCCAAAATGTAACGAAAAATGGGGACGAATAAATAAAAAAAATAAAATAAAATCGATTTCTTAAGAAAAAGGCCCGAGAACCAACTTTCTTTGTTGTTAAATTTGTTTCTTTATAATATTTTCCCTGAAGTTTCATTTCTCTTCATTTAAAGTGGCACTATCACCAATTGAAAGTCTGCAGAATATGACATCTAGCGCTATCTAGTATTATGTAGCACTTACTTGCATCAAGCCAAGGAATGCACAACGCCATTTCTTTTAACCAAACAAACTAGCTATGACTCCTTGATTATTGATTGAAAATTTGGTATGTCCTCGTGCACCTGGGAGCAACCTGTAACGGTTAACAATATTACTGCCGCTAGATGGCGCTACAGTATTTTCCTACAATTTTGAATCGGTGGTAGTGTCACTTTAAGTAAGGAAATTTTTTTGAGAATACAAGGTACACGAAGCTGAGAAAGAGTGAAAAGATAACTACCCTTAGTGGGACTTCAAACCAAGCCATTCTGCTGCTGGGTGCTGCACTAATCGCACTGTCGGGGCAGATATTGGCGTTTTGTTTGTTAATTAATTACTTGCATTATTTCTGATGTGAGGCGTAGGAATTGCCTTGCCTTGTATATATGTCACCTTTGTGAAAGGTTGAACAGCTTCAAAGCTTGGCTGGAACCTGTAGCCCGAGTCGGCCGCAGTAGTGCAGTGGGGCGTCTTCGTTTTGAGCACAGTCGGGACAGTTGTCTTGTCTTTTTTTTATGCGAATTATTGTATCCTAAATTCTCACAAGGACAGCCTTTATGCTGCTATTACCCAGATTTAACTGAGATTGGTTAGTGTCCCTGAGATGGGTAGTATCCCTGTAATTTCCTCCTACACATCAAGGATTCCTGTGTTTTGAGAATTTGGTTGCATATATACATTTCATTTTAATACAACAGTGGTAGCAGTAAACCTACAAAAACCGATAAAACCTACAATAAAATGTTAGACCGTTAGGAAATTAGGAAAAATAGGAAAATGAATCCCTTTGCAACATTTAAATATGTCTGAACTAATTTCTCCAAATTGAGCCATACGGGAAAGCCAAATGGGAGGAATGTACCTTTAATGTCGCTATCGCTATACTACTATGAGACTAATGCATGGATGTAATAAGCAGAAGCAAATTCTTTTAGAATGCTGGCAAAGCACCAAGCAACAAGTTTATCATATAAAAGCTAAACTGTGCATTTTGTACGATGTTAATTGGGGAGGAGCTATAAAAGTCTATATTTGCTGAGCAATTTCCTATATAAACCTATTTTATAACCCATAGTGAAACCTGAATTTTTTTTTTGCATGCGGCCTGCAGGCCTGGTATAGTCTTTTTTTCTGTCACATATTATCAGCTTAATGAATGAGTTTTAAACTTGAAACCAAAAAAGAAAACTTTGCAATGGTTATTAAGATGAGCAATTTTTGAATGAAAAACTCGATTTCGAGCATGCTAATTAGATTTAAACCCATAGGATAACTGGCAAAATGAATTGGTGCAATGTTCAATTATTAAATAATCTATCTACATTTGTTGTATATTTCAACATTTGCCTTCCTCCGGGTTTGATTGTTGCACGGATAAAACCAAAAAAATATAGTGAGTTTGAGAAAGCCGATGCTTTTTATCTAAGATGCCCAGTCTTTTACATTGGTCACATTGAAACATGCAAACTGAAAACAGCACAAAACAGATCTGTAAAACAATAATCCGCAAACTGCCATAGCCTGCCGTTACAAGAAAATTAGACATGTACCGCGATGGAAACCATGGGAAAAAAACGTGGAGAAATGCCAAGCCTTATATCAATAACAGTAGAAAATCACTGTCATCATATCATCAATAATTCCTCTGGGGACTGTCAGCATCACACAACTGGTACCCGACAGCTTGTAATGTCTAGGTGGTGCCTCCGTAATACAAACAACGGAAGTGACACAGCAGCCATGAGTTTTAAAAAAGTGTTAGCCCGTATAATTCACTACTTTTTCTGTTTTATCCGTGTGGTGTCAAACAAACAATGGAATAATATTTCAGCCCTTCTAACTGTTCTACAGAAAAGTCGTGAGTTATAGAGGCTTCATTACTGATTTATGGGCAGCTAGTAAAAGGAATATGTAGGCTAATCTTCTACTGCTGGGTCATATCAGAGGTTTTTGTGCACTAAACCATTCCAATGAAGCTTGAGTGCACATAGATGGTTTATTAAGACATTTACTTTAATAACTAAAAAGTTCCTAAAATCTAGTTTTCGCTAGTGGTCGACCAAAACTGATTTTTTCCAGTTCTGCCGAATCTGAAACTCTTACGAAACTGGTAATTCGGTTTAACCAAAACCCAAGCCTAACCTGAATATTATCAACTTTAATAATAGCCTATACGAAAAACAAAGATACTACACTAAAATCATGAGTGAAGTATCATTTTTGTAGAGACGTTGTTGTAAATCGGGAGGTGAAAGTGGTTGCTAGAAACTGTAGCACACGGTTCAGCTGAAACTGAAACCGTAGCCGAAACCAGTAATTAGGGTTCGGCTAGAACTGAAACCTAGCTATAATTTCTCGACCGAAACCGAAACTGATAAATTTGATGGTTTTAGTGCCAAAACCGAAACTGAAATTCGGTCAATCTCTAGTTTCGCTTTCTTTTTTTAATTATGTACTATTGTTTCCCTCATAAAATTACCTAAAGTAAATCTTCGCACACTTTCACAACTTGGACAAACACTTTGTCTTGGAAATTTTCGACCTCGTACAGGAGTTTCCATCAGGCTTCAAGGATTATTGGGACTTCCAACTACATGTTCCTTGGTTTGTGTCAACTGCCAATTCACATTTGGCCACCTTCGTAGCCTCTTGTACTTGTAGAACTGCATGATTGATTCTTTTCCTACTAACTCCCACTGACGCTCAAACCTCTTGCTGAAATTGTTGCAATCAAACTTACCTTGAAGGGGTGACGTGCCCAGTACAGATGGCACGGTTTTGACACCTGTTTGAAGAATGTAGAAAAGCTGAAGAAGATGATTTCTGGGAGTGGCTCCTTGATAGCAAAGAGTGAAAAACGTAAGACGCAGAAGTCAAAAGATGAAGTTTGTAAGTGAGCAGTTCGTAACATGAGGGAGGCAGTGTGTAGAATACCTTGCAGCGCTGCGATACAGTTTATATTGGGGAGACAAGGGAGGGAGTTGTAACCAAGGTTAGATAGCGTATGGCAAACGTTAGAAATGAAAGCAAAGACAATGGCATTGCAGTCCACTTCAAGAATGAGATGCATGATATAGAAACGCGCACATTTATTAAGTCAAACTGCACACGTGGCCCCCACCTCAGAGTCTCGAGTCCCTCGCCACCAAACAACGCCAGAGAAAATGGAAAGACTTTACTGAACATCCAGGGTCCAGCATACCCTAAAATATTACACTGGTGAATAGCGATATCAGCAAGAGATTTGACCGTCAGTGGTAGTGGGAGATTTGTAAGTACAGAAAGATACGAAGGCAGCCGAATTCGAATTCATGGTGACACAAACCGAGGAATCTGTAGTTGGAAGTCCCAGTAATCCTTGAAGCTAGATGAAGACAACTGTATGGGGTCGAAAATTTGCAAAACAAAGTGTTTGTCTAAGTTGTGAAAGTGTGCGAACATTTACTAGGTAATTTTACGAGTTATTAGTTTCACAGTATGAACTGAAACGATGTTTTTTGTCTTGTTTCCCTGCCACATCCTGATAGAAGTTTTTGAAGCTTGTTTCTGATGAATGTTAAACACTGAATCAAATAAATTTTTTTTTAATTTTAGTGTAACCAACGTGCAGAACTGATAGCATGGCGGGAAAGCCATTTAACCACCGAACACACGTTGCGTGCCCACACCCGTGTCATTGGGTATGTACAACGACATATAATGTTCATGTGTAATTTTGGTATTAGTTGAAGATACTTTTGTAAATCGCATTGTTGTGTTCTGGTTACAGAGATTTAAACTGGTCCCCTTTTGACTGCAACCTGTTGGCTACTTGCTCAGTCGACAACTATACATACATATGGGATATAAGGTATGGAGTTATTTTTGATCCGCGATAGGTGGGTACTACCGTGTTTGCTTATGGCCTAATTGAAAAATGATGTTGATTTATTTTATAATTTTTTTCAAAGGGACCCACGGCGGCCTGCCATCTCTTTGTTTTCTATAGGTAACAAATTGTCTCTTTATGAATCCATTTTATGCTTTATTTGATCTGTTTGATGGACTTTTTCTATGAACTGTAGAGCTCACTTGCACCTCCCAACCTCGCCTTCAACAAAAAAGTTTTCAGTCTTTACGTGAAATGATGAATTTGATACAGAAAGGTTGCATTAGTTCGCTAAAATTGGGTGCAACGTTACTTGGAGACTACCAGGGGTGCAGAATATGCCAGAACGCTAGAACGAGGTTCGCGGGAAATTTCAGGGAACTTCACTGAAAAATTCACTGAAAAATGGCTTGGTGACATAGTGAAAGGCTGTGGAAATATGAAAAATCTGTTGGAAAATTTCATGGGAAATTTTTTCTGTAAGAATTTTATGCACCCCTGGAGACTACTTTGTTTTTAATCTGATTAGTGGTTTAGAAGTTGAACGTTTTTGGATGCCAGTGTCTGCAGCCATATCTGTTTTACATGAACTTAAATGACCTTGTAGGAAAAAAATTTGGAATATTATTTTAACTGATTTCTGTTCAATCTGATGAGTTTAAAAAATACAAGCTGAAAACTGTTTTAGGGAGTTTTGTTCTGCTGGCATCTTGTACTCCACGAAATTTAGATTCTTTTTGAAGAAACTTTAATTTGTAATATTTTACATAACTTTTTTTAAATGTTGTAGCGCTTACTTTTTGTGTTCAGTCTGATGAGTAGTTTAGAAGTTAAAGGCTAAAAGCTGTATTGAGATACCATCATTGATATTTACTTAGTTGTGTAAAACCATGAACATATGGTATTCTGCCTAGTTCAAAGAATATTTCTACCAAATTTGTTTGAATCCTAAATTACTGAGGTAAAATGGTCTCAATTTCCTTTGGGCTTCGCTTTGAACGTCCTCTTCCCCCAATGAGTGATTTCATTCCAAAACTGTGTGCATACATCATTTGGCATAAGTTCCATGAATATACCTATGTATTGTCATTTAAATCGGTTCATGCTTTTGGCAGCAACTGTGCAGCAAAAGTGAGACTAGCGAACAAGACAGAGCAAAATGACTAATCGTCAAATTAAAACAGAACCTACTCGTTGTGCTTGCTTGGTTAATAAGTCGATTTTAGCCATACCAATGTCATTTGGCTTTTCTTAAATTTATCGAAAGTTGTGTCATATGCCGTTAAGTGCCTGCACGAGACCTCGTTTTCATTTGATTTAGATCACTTGGAAGCCGTTCTGGATTCACACTTGCAGTTTGAAGCATTCTTTTCCAGCACATTTGGAGTAGCCTGCTCCATTTTTTGGCAAATTTGAAATCGTTAGCAAGTAAATTCTCTGAAGTTATTTGATTCACACATGTGGCGTCGGAGTGGGCCTGGTCAGGTCAGCATGCCTAACACAGCTATTGCACGGCATAGTTGCTGTTTATTCTGGTACAGTAGGGAGCCTGCAATAAATGAGTACGGTAATATAGCGGGCTTTTAAACACTAAATACGTCACATAAGCCTAGTAAAATGTTTTAAGCGTATAATAACATTTAAAAATGAATACAATTGAATGATTAATTGCAGGTTGGTTTAATAGGACACGTCTTTCAGTTTCAAGTTGTTGCTGTCTATGGCCATAATGTGCGCTAAGTCCCAACTTCAAAATTGTATTCATGGAACTAATTTCATGGTACCTTACTTTATCTAAAGCATTTCCCAATTATTAATGCTTTAAGAAATGGTATTGGAAGTACGTATCGCAAACTTTGTGAGCTCAACATTTTTTCCCATAGTAACATATATTTTGATTTTAAAACCTTTTGATATCATGACATTACTCATAATTGTACGGGAAGAAAAATTGACACCTTTGAGCAGAAGTATTCACGATAATCCTAACCTTTGGTTCATCTGTGGTATAAGTGGATTACATAGTGTTATTTATTTGTCGCCAGTGTATGTGTGCAAAATATTACTCTATATTTCAAATGATAATCATCTTTATTTTATAGCTGGTGCTAGTCAAGTGAAATGGAACAGAGTCACTGGAAATGTGCTGGCCACAGCTAATGAAGGGGATGTTAGACTGTGGGATCATAGGGTGAGTTTTGAAAAGTTTGATAAATTGTCAAAATATGGAACATGTCAAACTCGGTGGTAGTTTGAAAGGTAACAATTAGGGATCGACCAATACAGATTTTTGGCAATTCAATCTGTGCGGATAATTGTCAAGCCGAGCTGGTCCAATGTCAATCCCATACCGGTATTCAATTTGTTTCTCTGCCTAAAAAAATGTAACACAATAAGAATTAAGAAATTTATTGTGCTTGTCACTTCTTAAAATTCAAAATAAAATTGTATTCCTTTTTTTTTTAAGCGTGACAATACATTATTATTGTTATGCATGTATTAGGCTAGTTACACAATTAAAGGGCAATTACATCCATTTCGACTTGCATGTTTTACTTTTGGGTCACTTAAACAATAACTACACAAGAATTGCGGTAGGAATACGTTACGTACGTCCGATACAACAATTTAATTACTGCATCACCAAAACACGATATGGAGGCCGCCATTGTTTTGCTTGAAAGCGCAGAAATTAATGCCGACAGACAGTGCCTATCGATTTCGACTCGCAGCCGATTGAGATAGCTGTGTTGGCTGT
>JAHWFP010209176.1:291626-344700 GCA_023313725.1 Lithobius niger | reverse complement strand
CCAATAGTTTTTTTTTTAGTCAATCGTGAAAATGACAAAGCTTCAAACGTTTAAAGAAAGCAACGTATTATCCCTTTAAATCTTGGTTGTTCTGCAGCAAAATTAACGAAAAGATTCATAAATTTTACGAAATCAACATTTAATTCAACACGATTCTTCACGGGAGCATTTGTAATCGCGTAAAAGTCGGCAATATTAGGCCTATGCGATCGATCATTGATGTGGCTAATATGGATTCCGTCTAGTGAAAACGCCTTACCTTTTTCTCATTTATTCTCAAATTTAGTTTATTAGATCGTCCTCCTTCCAATATCTAACACAATTCAAAGTTAAAACTAATTTTTAACCATCACAAAACCTTTAAAACAGACACGCGATTCACGACCGGAAGACGCCAACCGAAGTAACGTCATAACGGACGCGGTAGACCGGATGTTTCAAGCGCTTACGCTGTCTTGACACGTCCACCACTTTGCGTCCACTACTGGGGCTCCACGGGTCCAGACCTACGCGTCTATTTCTGCCGGAACTTCCGTCTTGGACGGCAATATATAACTCTATGGTGATAAATGTCAACACACGCGTTTTCCAATGGTGAATCACGTTGTCTGTTTTGGAGGTTTGTGTGTTTGAAGGTTAAAAATTAGTTTTAACTTTGAATTATGTTAGATATTGGACGGAGGACGATCTAATAAACTAAATTTGAGAATAAATGGGAAAAAGGTAAGGCGTTTTCACTAGACGGAATCCATATTAGCCATATCAATGATCGATCGCGTAGGCCTAATATTGCCGACTTTTCCGTGATTACAAATGCTCCCGTGAATAGTGTTGGATTAAAAGTTGATTTCGTTAAATTTATGAATATTTTCGTTAATTTTGCTGCAGAACAACCAAGAGTTAAAGGGATAAAACGTTGATTTCGGTAAACTTTTAATCAATTTTCCGATTCACTAAAAAAAAAAAAGATTGTGTTAATGCTTGATTGAATCCAGACCACGCACGTGAATAATCAACTTTACCGTGATGGATTTCGGCCTAAACGGCCACCCAAAAAAATATGTTAAGGTCAGAAATTTTGTTTTAGCCTTGTTAACGCCCACTCCACTTTTTTATCGAATTAATTTTAGCCGCCCATGGGCGTTTAATAGGCGATTTACGGTATATTATGAATGAGCACATTTTGATAGTCACAACTATGTAAGGTGGGCAAGTACAAAACCTACTTTGATTTATGCTATCAACTGTATTGTCTTTTTTCTTCAGAAGAGAGGGAAATAATCTTCTTGGTTCCATAGTTTTATTCATATTTAAATGTCTTCAGAACTGATTACCTTTTTTTTTAAAAAAACTGGTTTTATTCTTAGTACTCTAATTTGGATGCATACTGCTAAGTTTATGTTGTAATGTCAATACCAAGAAAGAATATCAGTATATCAATTTCTACAATATTTTATCACACATCTAGACCCTGCTGATAAAAAATGTGTAATAAAGTTATGAATGCATAGCAGCATTATTTAGCCTAACATTTGTTTATTACCTCCCAAGGTTACTTAGTGTGTTTTTCCCGTCCTTCGCACCTGAAACGAATGTCCAATCCGGGTGAAGTCACACCACGCTCACTCTCTGCTCTTGTTGCGTATGTGTCCAATACCATTCATCACCCTACTCCACCTAATATGATGTACCCTGCTCCGGGACAGAAAAGTCCGTCTGGGGAAACTGGAGTCTCCGTATCATCTTATTATTATCAAGATAGAGTAAGTAACTTATTTTAAATCTTTATATGTGATGTGATAACCGACAAGTTTGAAATTGTTGAATAACTCACTGAATCATTTCTGCAATACATGTAATTCCTATAATGATACCTGTTTCTATATTTCTATCGTATTGTTAAGTACAAAATTTAAAGTTTAATAAGTATTTGGGGAGCAAGTGGTGATTTCAAATAGCTAGATTGATAAGGTTAGAACACTGACAAGATTGAAAGTTTAGTTTTGGAGAAAGATAGAAGAAGTGATAGATGGAGGAATGAGAAAGAACATTCTTTACAGCCACAAGCTATGATGGTGAACATGTCAGTGACAGGGGCGAAACCTAAAATTTATGCAAACCAGAGACAAAGTAATCGACAGGATAAATACAAAGAGCAGCTTTGTTGTTTTGTCTGTGATAAAAAGTGACATTCAGCAGCTCGATACCGAAACACGCAAGTGTATGGACAAGACAGTCAAGTGTTAACCAAAACATTCCGATGCATGCCAAAGTGCTCAAGTTTAGAGTTTACAAGGTAGCCATGAGGCCGTATGTTCGCTCAAGTTTTCACCAGAATGGTTGATAGACTACACAGCAGCAATAAACATGACGAATGCTAGGAATGACTTTGCTGGCTTTCAATTATTAAGAATCGATTAGCTATCACTACTGACAACTCGCTGCTACAGGACGGTATGTGATGTAGGTTCTAATATAGATTATAATGTTACAAGACTGAACAACATGTATTATATACCCAAGTTGGTGAGCTGCAGTCAGTTGATGAGCTACATAAAACTGGATCATTTGTATCGTTCCCAGAAGACAAATGCACTGGTACGTAGAGGCGGAACAAAGATCATTGATGTGAAAAGAACTTTGGACAACACGTACCAATATTAAATATAGAAATCGTGAAGCCAGAGAACTGCTGACAGTTTAGGAGATTAGTACGTCACAAGTTTATAAAACCAAAGAATGTAGTCAACCAGGATCGAATAAAGTAGCAGTAGTGAAGATTGCAACTAAAACAAATAAAAAGAGGAAAAGGAGGAAGAAAGTTATTCATATGAAGACTTTACTGCCTGATCGTAGGAATCGCCATCTTCCACGACTCGGGCCCAGCAGCAACCGACGCATGATCCTTGCCATTACTTATAACCAGGTAATTAAACTATCCACTGTTTTACGCCGCTCTGCTATTGGTGTTAATACCCAAAAATCCCAACACTTTTTACTTCATCTTTGCATGCTGGTGTTTAATCGCTGGTGTGTGCTTCTTCAAAACAACAAATCTCCAAACTTCTGGTACTTATCTTTAACCAGGTTGCAGCCACTGAAAATATCAGCCCAACCATTTTTGCCAAGGCTTGGCTAATCTCTGAAGTCCTCTTGCGTGTAATTTCTTCTGGCTGTAGTTTGTTAAGGAGGACCCACAATTCCCGAGGTTTGCGTAGTCCAAGTAAGGGTACAGTGGTCTCTTGTACCAAGTGAGTCACAATGTCCCAAGTTTTGTACGTTGGTTGTCAGCAAGTGGAACCAGAAGTAAATCCAAGATTGACTTATACTGACTTGTACTTGTCATATACTGCTGTCAAATCGTTTTCAACAGGCAAACTCTTGGGGCGAGAGATGCAACAATCCAGTCAAGTGTTGGTAGTTGAAGTCCCATGTGAGTAAAACAGAAATGTGTTATCTTTACAGTGCGGCAGGTTAGCCAACTTTGCGTTCGCATCGGTCGTATTTGTCTGACAGCGGTACAAGCAACCAACATGTAAAGTGAAATTGGTCGACTGGTGGACAGCGACAACAATAGATTCCCACTAGGAGTAGCACGATAATCGATAATTCGATAATATCGCGATCAAATTTTTGTTGATTATCGTATCGCACTTTTTCTCATTTATCGACTTATCGTGCAAACCCCCATGCTTAAATTGTCATATCTCGGGAACCGTAATAGCTAGAAGCAAGCGGTTTCCAGCATTGTGTGTGGAATTACAAGGGTTGTCCAACCAAGTGTGCTTGCCAGTTGCCAGTTTCGATGATTGGAGAGTTTAATGCAGACAATGTTTAATCATTAAGTAGCAGCACAACTGCTCAATTGTTTCTGTATCGCGAGGAAGTAATAGACAATGGCATATGTATTTTCATGTCTACTGGCCAAATTGTGAGTTGCGCAAAGGTTGGACTGTAGGCTTCAGCCAAAGGTTTTTTTTTAAGTTAACAAAATTAAAATGGTTATTCCAGCCTCAAAATTTGTTTTATCGAGATATTTTTCGATTATCACGATAATTTTAAAAAATGTTATCGGGATAAAAAAATTTTGTATCGTGCCATCCCTTATTCCTAGTGTGCATCCGGTAGCTGGAAATTAACAAGTGGATGTAACTCAGATTTCACATATAAGAGGATACCACCACCTTCCCTGCCAACTTTTGTCTTTTCTGAATACCGAGAAACCTTTAATTGCAACTGACTACTGCAGCATGTCTTCATTTAGAAAGGTTTCTGTGATGTCAATTATATCTTCTTTATTAAACAAGGCATGTAAAATTAAGCACAAATCCTGCAAATGGCATTGAACATAGAACTCCTGAGCCTAGAAAAGACTAAATTTGAGGACGTGAAGCGTGGAAGTAGTTTTACTGTATTCTGGTTGTGAATGTGATAGATTAAAATTATTCCCTGATAGCAAGTTTCAACCGGTTAACTGGCAATGAACATTGACTTTACATTTCTTTATGTGTTTGTTTTCAGAAACATCGTGGGAGATTAAAATCTAATAAAGAGAGTGAACCTCATAATTCAGAACAAAAAATGAGTAAAGCAGGCGTAGTTGTAATTTATAACGTTTCTGCGCTGATGCCAATACACCGTGAACTAGCTCAAACTTACTGGTAAGTTTGTGTTCTACGTTGTGTTCACCCTGAATATTTCACAGCGTAAAGGTCATGATTTAGTTTCATATCTCGTTTCAGCTTGGATACTAAGAACATTCCGGCAATGTGCACGAAGAATGCCGCTGCTGCCACCCTGGTCGGCCGGAAAGACCTTGTTCAAGTAAGTTCTGTAGCTGGCTAACGTGTGCTTATAGATTGCGTTCTATGTGACATGTATTTTAGTTGTATTGAGAACCAATGCCTACGTTGGAGATTCGTTTGGGCGGCCGTGTGGACAACATTTGGGGCAGTTCTGCAATTTGCAGCAATTGTGAAATTGCAGTACTGCCGGATTGGAGTTATAGCCTATGCAGCAAGTGTGAACCAAAAGCTCCCCAGCTACACAAACTTCTACCCCACTCACCAACGTATTAAAAGGGAAACAGGCTATCCCTGGGGTGAGTGGGTAAGAACATTTTTAAAACAAACATAAACTTGAAAAAAAAAGCTGGCAGAAAATAAGCTGAAACTCGCCAGAATGCACGGGATGCCTGTGATCATACAACGAGATCGGCTCTGAGCATGGATAGCTCTACACTTGCACTTATGCACTTCCACTGATATACATGTTCAGAGCCACTCTCTTTGTATGATCACAGCATCTCTTGTATTCTGACGTGTTTCAGCTCTTATTTTCTGCCAGCTTATTATTGAAGTTTATGTTTGATTTAAAATGTTGCTTACCTACCCACCCACCTTAGGGATAGCCTGTTTCCCTTTTACTGCATTGGTGAGTGGGGTGGAAGTTTATGAAGCTGGGGGAGTTTTGGGTTCTAACCTGCTACGTAGGCTATAACTCCAATCTGGCCCCCAAGCACGCATTCAGTTGTGCGGTCCATAACCGTCCGAGAGGCAGGCTGGATGCTGCGTGAATTCATCCCTGGATAATGCAATTTACATAGAGCCGGTTCATAAAGCCGTTTCAGCCATGCAAGCATTAAATTGCTTCAGCTGACTTAAGGCTCAAAAGAAATTAATTTAAAAAAAATCATGCAAAATAAAAGAGTTTTACTGTTTGTGAACTATGCTTGATTAAGTTGATTGTGTAAGACTACTGAAAAGAAAATTTTGAATGAAATGACTCCAGGAACATAAATAAGGCAAAGTTAATTCTTATTACTTTTTTTAAAAAAAGGCAAATTTCTGAATATTTTGTAAGAAAGGGAGTTCTGATAATCAGGGTGTTTGGATAATTGGGGTTAGGATAATCGAGGTTAGGATAATCGAGGTTCTAGTATTTCACCATTTTGATCTTTGGGGGAGGGGGGTGCCTTAGCATCATCTTAATACACAATTTGTGGTATCTGTGTCATGTCATCAAACTCAATTGACAAACCATCGAAGTGACTTCGAAGTTAAAACTTTTCGATCTCTTCATATTCGTAATGTGAAGAAACTTGCGAAGAAACAACGATTACCTTTTAAGTTAAAAGAAATTAATTATTCGTTATCTTTGCCTCCAATACACTAACGGAAACGTGTTTTGCACTTTCTTTGTAGATGTGGTCAATGCTGGCACATGTGTCCAACCCGACTTTAAATGCCAGTTCTGATCCAGATGCAGGCCTTCCTTGGGCGCAGCACCCTTTCGGAAGACAGCTCTTGCAGTCCTTGTATGTACCATTGTGAAATTTTTGTTGATAATCTTTTTGTTTTTATAATCTGTTGTTCTATAGTCTTCTGGTTTGAATCGGTTTTGAAGTTTTTGACTAAGCATTGAATCCTGCAAACTTAGGTATCGGCTCTTTCTTAACCCTCTCAGAAGGAATTTTGACTACTGTACGTTCAGCAAACTAAAGGGCAAATTATGAAAAAAATTCCATTCACACGAAAACTAAGAGCGGAAAAAAATCAAGTGATAAGTAAGCGCCAAACTAAATCTGGGGCGCCCCCCCCTCTAAAAAATGTAGTTAAATTGTTTGAAGAACATGTAAGGTTGTAGATTATTTATTTGCTGTATTAAGCTGTGGAAAAAAAATGTTTCGGTTCTTGGGCATGTTTTACAAGTCCAAAAAGTCATTCGGTGACCAGGCTTTTATTTTTAATGTTTGACTTAAGTTACCCGGTAACGTAAATTGTGTTCTTTCCGTTCCGATTGTAGAAGTATATTTCTAAACTACTTCAAACTACATCTTAACCAGATGCTTTCTGTATAAAGTGTGTGCAAGAAAGCAAACCTCTCTTACAAATTTCTCTTTAAGCAAACTTTTCCTAGACATGTTTTTTTATTTAGCTGAAAAAATGTAACCAGTCAGGGCCGGAGAACTGATAAATTTTTCTTCATGTCCTTATAAAAATGACACTTTGCCATGTTCAGCAGTCACTGAAGAATGTCTGTTTAAGTGTTTATACACACAGCTTTTTCCAAAACGCCACACATGTGCAAAAAAATCATTCGCTGCTGCACACAGTTTGGTACTGCCAAAACACAGAACACTCAGTAAAGCTATAATACAGCAGTCCAAAGGCAAAACGAGAGTTTAGAGTCCAACGAACTACTTTAATCCTTGCTTGTACATATTTATTACGCAGCAGATGTTCCTATTATGTATACTTACTTTTTTCACCTTTCGTTCAAAACATGTCCGTTCAACGGAAGTGACAACATCTTGAACACGACTGAGGGTTTTGCTGAGGGATTGAGGGATCAAACCATCGCAGCAGCTCGCAAAGGCGGTTGATTTTTACGTAATTGTGAGCATCTGCGAGGCACAGTTTATTGACTGATTCTGATGGATTATTGACTGACTCTGGATGGAGCCATCAGTCGCGTTGAAAGGTGACGTCGTTTCCCTCGTCAGACACTTTTTGAACGTTCTGTTGAGGTTTCTGTGCATTGAAGGTACCGAACTGTCTTCAGAAGTGTGTGTATGGTTCGTACACGTGTGGGTTGTTTTGGAAGAACCTCATAGTGAACATTAGGGTACAGTTGTAGTCATAGAATGCTTGCCATAACTGATCGTTAGCACAATAAATCTTGTGACAGATAACAATACATCTCTTTTTCTAGGATGTAATGTTACAAGGATTGACACTTTTGAACAGTGTTAGAAATCTCTCATGGTTATGGAATCTAGGGAGTTCTATGGGTGTCGCACAAATTTATTTAAAAACGAATGATAATAAGTAAATTGACAGCAAAGAATGGCTTTGTGGAAAAACCTTTACATAAGTTGACAGCCGTAGTACTGAAAAGAGAACATTATTTGGTCTCTGTTAATATTTAAGCCGACCTAAGGGTATCGGGACCGTGGTCCCCGATCAACTGCTCTTCTGATAGCTGAGCCACTGATAAGTGGTAAGGTGAGCGTCAAGTTACTTGCCTCCAAGGTGATACCAGTAAGGTCCTTAGCAGTCATTTCGTTAAGGATAAGTATTAATTTAAGGCTACTAAAAATAGGTCTTGGTTCTCTATGTGCTCTACATCAGAAATTAGAGATCTTAGCAGTCCTTTTCGTAGCATCCTGAGTAAACTTCCTAGGACCTTTATTTCGTTGTTTGTTTAATTAAAGGATATTGCTTTCCCGAATAAATTGCACAATATCTTTAAATTTTTCTAAATTCCTTGAGACCAACTGCATAAAAAACTATAGCTATATACTTCATAGACTCCATTTGGTTAGTGAAAATCACAGTAGCCTAGTGTACGTGTTGTATTTTAGATCTTACTTTCAGTGACTTAGGTGGAAGCAAAATAGGTGATTTAGTAAAATATGCAGTTCGTCCACAAAACAACACTAAAACTACGGAAAAATGCACATCGTGGACATACAGTACTCAACATCCAGCAAATTTTCTACACCTCCCACTCTCAGATGTCTTCATTAGGCTTCTGCTATGTCTTTACTGCAAACTACACCTCAAAGTTGTCCGAGATGTAGTTTGCAGTAAAGACATAGTAGAAGCCTGATGAAGACCTGTGGGAGGTGTCGTAAATTTGCTGGATTTTGAGTATATCCTCGATGTGAATTTTTGCATAGTTTTAGTGTTGTTTTTATGATGAATTGACAATTTTCATAGTATGCATTTCAGCGGTGTTTTCGAGTAAAATAAGCAGTTTCAAGTGAAGTGCTGTTTACTGTTCTCTTTTTATTAGGATGCACCATTACATCAAAATCCGTGATATCCAAACAGTAGCCATGCTGTGTTGTGCTTTTGGTTCCAGCAATGATAAGCAGTCAACAACTAAAAAGTCTTCTCGTTGCATAGCGGATACTATCATCTACACTGTACGTATTAAATTTGAAAACTTAGACACAGCTCTGCAAGCAGTGTTTTGTCATAGTTTGTTGGACACAGAGCTAGTATTGAATAACAAAGAATAGTTATGCTACAGCTAGCTTTTCCTGCTGGTGACGGAGCCACAAACTCATTTTCTCCTGCTTCATTTCTTATTTTTTACAATTCTTTATCAGTAGTTGTGCTTTAAAAAAATGATTCCGGCAAAACATCTTCAGTAGGCCCAGAGGCTGTACAAATTGTTGCAAGTTGAAGGTCTACGGGCCAAATGTTCTTAATGTTTAGACATCTTAAATATCCTTAAATTTGGAAAGTTTTTAAGTACAAACCTTACTTTTGCAGTTTTCTACGTTAGGACACTAATTGATTGTGCTCCTATTAGACCTAAAGGTGATGCTTCACCAACTGCATTTTATCTCCGACTACGGTATGCTGCGTCGTTGTCATGGTAACCACAGCCTGAGGTGCAGTGCAGAGGGCTTGTGTTGCATATCTGTGTACGTTTAAAAAATCCATACGTGTGCGTCTGTCTCATGCGCTCGTCACAACATGGCTTCGCTAGGTAGCCTTTGGTTCGATCAACGAGGTTCATTGGTAACCTTCCCTGTATGATTGTATGATAACATTTTAATTTAGCGCCAAATTATTAAAAATAAAAGCACAATTCCTGGACAATCGTCATTTTGCACATTTACAACAAGCAGCACGTTAAAGTTGCGTGTTTACATTCACACGTATTCTATCTGACCAGTGGTCATTCTTTGTTGACCTTAAGCACGGATGAAATCACCGGTCAGGCACCGGTTTGCGTTTTTAATCCGATGCGACAAACAGAGCCGTGACGAAGTCCTATATGTAACGCAATCAATGGGACCCGGCCTTACGACAGCAGCTTTCAGTTAATTTGAGCGTAAAAACATGCCTGAAGCAACACGGACTGTAATTTACGATCATTACATGTCCTCTGGAGGCTTGCCTGAAGGTAGCGCTATATGCCTTCAAACTCTGATTGCGTTTCATGGTTGAATCTTAATGGTAAGAGAAAAGAAAATAAAGTAAGTCTTCCTCACTGGTTGCAGTAAAAATGTCTCATCCCTATTGTTTGTCCGTTGTTATACGTCGATAATAGTTTATCCAATGTCAGTACAGTAGTGTGATTAACACAAACAAATGAATCCTGCAAAAGGGCAAGATTTTAATTACAGGTATCCGTCTTCACTATTGCGCTTACAAAAGCCATTCTTTCATGTATTCGGAAAAAGTCTCCGTTACTAGCACGCTTGTGTAGACGGTCTTTTATTTGATTAATATTAAGTAAGTTTTAAATAACTAAATAACTGTTTGATACTGCTGCTAAGAAATCGTTGTCAAATGGACATCAAGCAGAATTAAAAGTTGATTTTTTTGTTGTAAACTTTACCATTGCTCTTCATGGACCCACAACATTAAAAGGTAGTGGCCTAGCAGTCACTTTAATTCCTCCATGCTATAACGAGACAGGATATCTCGGCCGGGACCATCATCTCAGACAGTGAGCTTGGGAGCAAACTGGAGGCCAAGGCCGACTGAGAAGTAGTGGGTGATTCAAATATTGTGGAAATGTAAAGTGTGGTGGTGAGAGGAGGTGTACATTTTGTGCAAGTTGTTTAGTAATGACCGAAAATTCGCAGGAAAAGTAGCAAGATTCTGTAACTTGAAGCTTGGACTGAGTTTGGCAGAGTGTATTCCACTGTAAGCCCTGTAGTAGAATCTGCGCAACACAGTTTAAGGCCGCCGTGAACAAAATTTAGCCAAATTTCTGGCGTTTTCTCAATTTTTGACCGATTTTGACATTCCAATATGCCATTTTAATCGTCTCGACGAGCCCTTTTCATTGTGAAGTAGCTAGAGCAATAGGATAAAGCACTGAAAAGTTATTCTATAAAAACCGATAAACTTGTCGGTAACCATAACGGCAGACAATTTTTTTTCTGACAATTGGTGTTGCAGACAGTTGTAGACAGTGTGTCTAGGACTGTAAGATACTGTCCATTGTCGGTATCATCAGACAAAACTGGTAAGGAGAATAACAATCGAGGATGGGCAAAACCACAGCAACTAGGGACCAAGTGTGATTTGGAAAAGGAAATGTAATTTTTCCACTCCGTTCTATGCCGCTAACTGTTATGGTTCCAAGCCACTATCTTGGTTTTAAAAAGGAAAGTTTGAATTTAGTTTTTCAGTCACATTCCATTCCATTCTTTGTTGCCATGGTTTTGTCCATTCTCGATTTTACTGTCCTTGCCAAATGTGCCTGGTACTATAAGACATTTTTTGGCACATGAAAGTGATTCTGAATTGAATCGAAATGGTCTGTGTTTTTACTATTCAGTGTATGTCTTGTGCACTTCCATGGCTGTTTGTGTACACAATCGTATACATTCTTGCTACAGAAACGAAGACCATGTTATATTAAAAATCGGCATTTTACGTTGAGGTTTCATATTAGAAGTAAAAATGTCAACTCACTCAACTATTTTTGATGATTTCGATAATACCCAGATTTTCGATAATACCGATATTTTATTTTTCGAGAAGAAATTGTATCCAAGGCTTGCACTCGAATCACTCGCAATAGCCACACAAAATCCACCACCTGCAACCTAATTAAAGGTGCCTTCGGCCAAATCAAGGCTCTCCTTCCCGTCACCTACAAAACCATGACAGCATGGACACCAAAACCGGCCCAATCTCAACAGGGGCAATAAATCAATAAAACTTAAAAAAAAAAAACGAACGCTGCAGTGTTAAGAAGCTTTGATGTAGTCAAGTGTGTCTTCCTGATTTTGTGTAAATAGTATAAATATTTTTTTTGGCCGTGATCTGTATTGAAAATTCGCCGACGTTCATCAAAAACAGTTGAGTAAGTTGACATTTTTACCTCTAACAATGTTATATCCTTGTGACATGCTCCTCTGAGAAGTAGAAGGGAGAGGTCTTAACGGCTTAAGAGAAGATGTGTGTAGGACTTGTGTGTAATGTCATGGCTTAACTATGCGAGTTGATTTTATTACGTCAACTGTCAAGTAGGCCAGGAATGCTCACAATCGGAAGCATCGTACGCCCACAAAACGTCTGGGGGAGTGCTGTAAGCTTCCGTAGCGGGGTCCGGTCATACATTTTCAGCAATTTTAATGAGTTTGAGACAGCTGGAAGACCAAAATTGACACTTTTTAAAAGGGAGGGCTGCCGGCCGGCCGCACACAAGCAAAAATCTTCTTTATTTTTGGGAAATTGGGATAAAGCTAGGGGGGGGGGGGGGGGCACATGCCCACCCATGCCCCAATGGCATGATGCCCCTGCTCACAATAGAAATTTATTTCTAAAAATTTCAATGAACTTTACTTTTTTACGTAACCCTCTCTACTCCTTTGCTTGCAGTAAAGGCTGATAGACCCTTTGGCCAAGATACTTTAGCGCGTTTGCTTTCTGCATGTTCGCTGAAACGTGAACACTTTGTAAAACACGTAAAATTTACAATTACTTCCCACCATTGCCTTTTAACATACTTACGCAATGTTGTGGCACATTTTCTTGATCTATAATGCCCAGCATGCCCCAACAAGATACATGTGATTTGATTTCCGATCTAATTTAGGACAGAATCAGCAATTTCACAACAATTAAGACATCCTATGCAGGAGTGCAGTGAATTTCCCGAAGAATCACCTGTTTTGATGGCACATCTCAAACATAGGAACATATAGCACTAAGCTTTTTACACCGCACATTTAGTCGCTGCTTCTGGGCAAAGCTTACTACAACTAAGTTAACTATTTCGTGTAGTGCCGTACTTTCGGATGCAATGAAAGTTATGTTTGTGATAGATAACCAGCATGCCTTCACTAGCTTCTCGAAAGAGACTTCTATAAGGTCTGGACTCTATTACAGTAGAAGCACAACACTATTCAAATTCAAAAAGTCAAGATATTAAAATTTGAATTTGCATAGTGTTGTGTCTTTGTTGTAATGACTTTCTCATTTCAGAATAAGACAACGAACATTTTTTAAATCTGGACTCTAGACATGTCATCCAAGAAAACGAACTTGAGAAAGAAACTTGTGTGTTTATTAGTAATTTATAAGGGACCTCACCCCTTCTAAAGTATTAATAAACACGCAAGTTTCTTGTTCAAGTAGCACAGTAAAACCCCGTTATGACGCTAGCTCACAGGTCTTTAAAATAATAATAATGTCATGTAATCTGAGCGTTATTGTTATAAACGTGTCTTGTTTTTATTGTTTTTAAGTAGTTGCATAAATAAAGCATATCGGATAAAAATGTTCGTATCTTGAATAAGTAACTAAACTGTGCCTGGTTCAACAGCAATTTAAGTCTGCCCTATCTCTATTTTTACGGCTGATTGTATGTATTTTTCAGTGCGTTATGCCTTTGGTTAGCATAATTGCATGTTGCCTTGTGATTACGAGGAAAGGACGCATTGGCTGCTGACAACGCCGCCTACGTCTTCCTTCCCCAATCCCTACAAAGATTTTCCTTTGTGGCGCTCAGCTAGTATTTTCGGATGGAAGTGAAAATATCATGTATTGTCCCCCGTTTACAACGACACTGTACCCTTCATAATATTAAACCACTTATATGATGCACCGTTAGCCTGCCTGCATAAAGATCTAGCCCAGTTATGTACAACTTGGCCGAACTATATGACTGATGACTCAGAAATGACAGCTTACTGATGAGTTCATAGTTGTGCAGTATTGTCATAACTGGGGTAGATCTTTATGCCGGCAGGCTAACAGTGCATCGCATAAGCATTTTTATATTATGAAGGGTACAGCATCGTTATAAACGGGGGAATAACACATGCTATTTTCTAAGGATGTACCGATTAGAGCTTATCCGATTAACTGGTGTCGGTAGTCAGTGAGGTTTTTATGATATGTAACCGGGCCAAGCCAAACCTTTTTAAGCAGCTTTTTAAACCCATATAGCAGTTTTTGAAAATTTGCTGATTTGAAGAAAAACTGGAATTTTTTGGTGTTGTGTACGTCACGTAAGTCGATATGATCATAAACCAAAGTAAAAATGCCGAAAAATCGGTAATTAGCTTGTACAGTATTGTAATAGTGAGGGTAGAGCTTAATGTCAGTAGGCTAACAGTGCATCGTGTAAGCGGTTTAACATTGTAAAGGGTATTATTATAAACGAGGGACATTATACGTTATAAATAGTTTAATGAATGTCATGAGCGAATAACGTTATAACGAGGTTTATCGCTCGGTCCCTAACTTTCACAATGCTAAAAACTATCAGCAATATATCCCATACCACCGCACTTTACAGGGCTTGATATTCATATCACCAAACTAAAGTGTGGTGATATGGATGCCATGCACAGTAATGTGGGGTGATGTCACATGACGTGGTTGTGAGGTGAGCGCCGTAATTTTTTCGTGATGAAGTTTCCGTTGTGTGCAACAAGATAAGGCCATGCAAAGTTAATTGTTTGGTTTACAGGCGTGTGCGGGTGCCTTAAATTATTGCGGGTCAAAAGTTTTTGTTTACATCTTGGTCCATCCACTAATAATCATGTTTCCATCAAATTTTGACCATTTTTGATATTCCAACATACCCTTTTAACCGGCTCGAAGCGAGCTTTTCAATGGTGCAAATTTCAAACCTCTAGCTCAAACCACTAAGCAATTATTTGCCAAAAACTTAAAAAAAAAACACTGAATACTCGAGGACAAATAACTTATTAGCAATATATTATATTTTTTTGCTGCAAAATTATATTTTTTTAGGCTTTCTACACACGTTTTCAGGTTTCATCTGTACTAGTTGAAGAAACGTGGTCAGTTCAATAAAATAAAATGCCCTGTTGCCTGGTGCTTTAATTTGCAAGCTTGTCCGTAAACCAAACAATTAACTTTGCATGGCCTTATCAGAGATATCAGTCCACTGAATAAAAAAAAAGCGTTTCTCATACTCTTTTATTTTTAAAGAAACTCCTGCCCTCAAGACACAAAACACCCTTCGCTCAAATGGTATTGACCGCAAACGTGACTGCATCGATACAAAAGTATGCAAACGTGACAACACAGAGTTTGCATAAACAACACAGCTATGACGGCAAACTTTCCATTTAACCCAACAATATTGATTTTCATTTCAAAAGTTAGGGACCTTGCGAGAAATTAGTTATACCACCCGGTGCGAACTGTATCGAATTTATTAGCCGGTGAGCGATATCCCACACAACGGCCAATCTGGTCAAACTATGTTTCGACGATTACGCACACTAATAGGTCATGCAATACCTAAAGTTTCATGTAAATGGTTATTTACAGGCGAAGAGGGCAGCACCGTCAATACAGTGAGCTGTCCAAGCAAATGCTTGAGCTAGTCCCACTGGGATCGTAGCCGAATTCAAATTTGTGAACTTTTTGTGCAGTTGCTTGCAAGTTTCCGAGGCTTGGCCTGAATAAGGTGGCAGATCTCGGCCATCGATAAATCGCATGTAAATAACCATTTACATGGAACTTTTGGTATTGCGTGAGCTGTTAGTGTGAGTAATTTCCGTCAAACCAAAGTAAATTTGACGATGTCAATCTTTATGATATGTTTCGATGGTCATCTTGACGCAATTCTCGCAGATTTGCCGTGTACGAGATATCGCCTATCAGGTGATAAATCCTATATAGTTCACCAGGGGTGGTGTAACTATTATTCAACTTAAGGTCTACGTGTGCCCGATTTCTAAATGGGTGCCACTATATGCAATATTGATACTTTGTTTTGGATGTTCTGGTACGTTTTCCTTCTTCATGTTCTGCAATGCTTTCATTAAAGCAGTACTAAGTTACCCTATGAATGGGGCTACCTGAAGTTATAAGAATAAAAAGGATAAAAAAAATCGAGTTCATCCCATCATTATCATTTTTGTGCGTACTACAGAATATTTGTTGACATTTATCACTAGCTTTACAAAAGAGGCCCTACCACGAGACATGTGGTTTTACTACATTTCAAAATTGGGGTATTGTCTCTCTTAGTGGATTGTACGTAATGATAAGCAGAAACCTTAACACGTATTGAGTACATAATTCCATTGTCTCAGTGTGTTTGTTTTGTCCTCAGCACCTTTCTGGGAAGTGGTGGTTAAAGGTACGTTGGATATGCACCTTAGTATTTTTCCTCCCTTTCTTTGCACACAGGCCTTATTTCATTTTTCACAACTTGCGTATGCATTGGATCTTTTCTGTTGCTACTTCGACACCGTGCAGTATTAAAGCACTGCATTACATACTGTGTTATGGCACCGTATTTTGCACGGTCAACTGTGACTTTGCCTTTGCAGTTGTTGTGTTTGCACTATTTCATCTTCAAATGGTTTTCTTTCATTGTCGACACAAACTTGCTTGTAGAAATTAGTATAAATGCTGGTTGATTTAAAACTATTGTTTGTTAGTTACGTTACTATTCGGTAGTGAAAATCTGAAAACGTTTTGAAGATTATTAGAGATTTTAACGCTAATGTCAGCATAAGGAATTATTTTCAACTTTCAGACGTATACTTTTTAATTAATTTTCATCAGTAATCTAATTCATTTGTCTGTGCTGGAGAGGAGACGTTGCTGTGCTTTAAAAAGAATTTGTTCTGTAATAATAATATAGAAACCCAGACACAAATTCAGTTCAAGTCTCTGAAGTTAAGTCAGTGGTGGGTTCGTTGGTCCAAGAGACAGCTGCAGCTACATCTGAATTGCAAAAGCACAAACTTCAATTAATTGTAAACAGTAAATCAGAAGATAAATAGGTTAACAAAACAGATAAACAGCATTTAAGACCTGCCTTCTGAGAATGCAACATACCTTAATCTGAGAAAGAAAGAAAAGACAACTGCCCCGACTGAGACTCGAAGCCACGGAACCTTCCGTGTTCAAGCCTGGCACTCAGCAAACTGTACTTTGGAGTAGATCTGTAGGGGAAACCTAAAAAAGGTTGAATATTAAAAATGCTCCTTGTAGCTTCTAGCTAGGAATCAGCCCAGGTAGCACAGTTTTAGAGTGCTCAACTAGTTTACCGAAGGCCCTGGGGCCCATTAATTCCAGTCTGGATAGGTCGTTGCTTTCTCAGATTAGTGTAGCTGATGTTCCTGAAACCTAGTCCTTAAGGCTGCCTGTCCTGTTAATTCATTTAATTTTTAGGGATGACTGGTCAAATTTGTAGGTCATTAGTGCCACAAAACTATTAACTTTTCAAGTCTCACGGTTGGCTTTTTTAATGGGCATGTAAAAAAATAAAAGCTGTAGGGAATGTGCATCATTTGCCCCTAGCTAAAAAAAATTTAAAATTAAAAAAAAAATTCAGATTTTAAGAACAAATGTTTGGTGTTGTGAATCAGTATGAAATATTGTGCAAGTTTTTGTCTGTCCTTTTCCTTTGTTTGTTGTTGTTGTGTTAACCGAATAGCTTGCAGATGCTGTGGTACATATATTAACTACTTAAGAATTTCCATTTGTCTTTCTTTCTTGCTTTATCTGTAGCTTAAGTATAAGTATTGCCTATGCATGCAGTTGGATATTAGCGTGAGTGTTTTGTACTGATCACCTTATTAGATTTTGCTGTGCGGATTTTAAACTGCATGCCAAGTTGAACTTAACTTTAATGTTTTTTTTCTCTAGCTTTACAAATTTGCAATAGTTCTGAGAGTTAAGATTTTTGAAATTTTTAAAATTGCGGTTAATTCATGGCGTTAAAAAAATCAGTAAAATATTTTCAAGCATTTAGGGACCGCTCAGAATTTTTCATCTGGGGGACGGGTTGGTGGTGAAGACCTTACACCTTATTTTAGTACCCCCCCCCCCCAACTCGCCATAAAAAATTTGGTGGTTTCTCTTTTGAAGGGTCGGTTTTTTTTTTTAAGTAGCCCCCTCCCCTTTTCAAAAAAAAACCGTAGCATTACACGCCGTTAATACTTAATAGTGAAGACTCCACCAACTACAGTTACCTTCTAAATCAAAAAGGCTTTTTTAACCTAACATTGGTAAAATGAATGTTGGGATGCCGTTTGTATGTAGGCATATGTTTTCCTGTTCATATTAGCACCAGCACCGGAAAGGGGTGGACTGCAGCATATAATAGACATAATCATGCCAAATATCCACTGTAAATGGTGTCTCTATGCAATTGTTTTGGTCTTTAGAATTGCAAAACCTATAGAAACTCTTACAGTATGTCGAAACTGGGGTGAAGCCCGATTTTTTTTAAACTCGTGATTCATCTTGCAGGGAAAGGAACAAACCGACCAAGTACCCAGAGAGTAGCAAAATGCCCGTTCCAAATGCTGACTCAAACCCAAACTCAGACTTGAAATGACATTGTACCTATTTAGCGTCATGACCACCCGATTTCTTCCAAACGTATCCATGTGAAGTTGGGGTGGTAAATGACACTAAATACAGGATGTCGTTTCAAGTGTTGAGTTTGAGTAAGTGTTTGGAATACAGGCCTAAAAGTATTCTCAGTAAAAATCATGTGTGGACTGTTAGCCTCCCATTCTGGTTGATGCTGTGCAAAGCAATCGGTGCGAACACACCGTTGGCACTTAAAATTTAAACAATCAAGTAGGCTTGTTGCTAGTTATGCTGCTACGACCTCATGTTGCAGAAATTTGAAAAAGGGATACATAGGCTTGATTAGGACTATATTGCTCGTCATAATTATGAGATATTTTTGAATTGTATTATCAATGTTTATAGTGGGGTTCTGGGCACAGCCTCAGGAACAAGTAAATTGCTTCAACTTTCGAAATTTTCTTGTTCCTGAGGAACTTTTTTAAATTCTGAAGAACATTTTTGGGAATATTGCACAACGTGAATTGCTCAAAAAAAAAGTACAACGAAAATTATTATGGTCTTTCTTTCCCCCTTTAGAGCAATTGAAAAATTTGTATCCCCCTTTAAAATAGTAGTGAAAAAATTGTAGCCCCCACCTCTTTTTTTTTCTAAAATCCTGCCTCCCAGACACTCTGAGCAGTCCCCTAAGTTTCCTTGCATGCAAAATTGTTTAATGAATTACTTGCATGCAAATCTTATGCTTTGTCAACTAATTAAATTTTGGTCTTCACTGTTATGATCACCAGGGAGCTTGGATGATACGTAGCTTTGATAGGGTGGACCCACTTACTATTACATTTTACCGCGAGAAACCGTGCAAGTTTTTGGAAGCTGCTTTACCATACTACAAACGCGTTTGACGTCTCTGCTCCCATTTCGCGTCATTTTACTGATTCTTGCCTCTCATTGGCTTTTGATTTTGCTGATGAATCAACACAAAATTGGACTAACAAACGAACGAGAACTCATCATCAAATCAAACGTAAGACGGATTGTGTAATTGTTTTGTAAGTGGCTAACCTACTAGTACAATCGACAATGCGACTGAAAATAGCAACGTTTGTTATCAGACAGAGAGCACCGCCACAAGCGATCATCGTAAATCATGCCATTGTTTTGGTTTTGACGCAACGACGTCTGCTACTCTCGTCTTGGGTAATCTGGTAAAAATTTGTTGTTTTCTTTTAATAGTGTGTATTTCAACATTCAGGAAGGATTGAACGATCAGATATTTCATAATTATTCATTAATTTCGTTAAAAACTACTCGCTAGTTGAAACAAACCTTTTTGTTGGTTTCGAAAAAGCAAGCGTCGTTTGCTTCGAGGATTGATTTGGGAGCAAAAACTCCATCAACTGAATCTCGCTCGTGTATACTTTACCACGGGAAATAGCTGCGCTGTAGCCCAGACGCGTTCAACTAATGGGTTCACCCTATCAGAGCTTCGTATAATCCAAGCTCCCTGATTATCACGATACAATAGCATCAGTCCTTTAGCTTCTCTGTAGAAATCTTGTGAAACAACGCAAAAACCAAATTTTAACTTCTACCACAGGCTTTGTGAACAATACCTGATTACTTTGCGCAAAGCAAGCAAGCAAGCACAGCCGTGCAGTTAGCGCTGATGTCTCAGATCGCCGATTCAGATGTTGCAACCAACCTACTCGTATAAAAATTTATTCAGGAAGTCAATGTGACCACTACGCGATTAATAATGTGGCGTTTTGCAATGTTGTTCTAATTGCTATTTAGTGTTAAAGATAATTTTATAATGTTTTCACAATAATAACCAATAAAATTGTTACTTCCATCTGAAAATACTTACCTTTAGTTATTGGTAATAGACAATTTATTTTTTCTAACATAACCCCCTCCTCTCTCCCCAAACCAGGTGGCCACATGCTCATATCCCAGCAGGCATTGCCTCCTATCTCACACTGTCATTTGGACACTATACAAGCACGGTCGTTTCTTGCTTATCGCTTCGGTAAAATGCCCAACTCACAAGTTTTCTACATAGAAATCGCCGAATTGGAAGTGTGCTTGTAGCTGGTTTTTTATTTGGGGGATGGGATCTAAGTGCCTTCAATCGATTTTCATCGGTTCAGCATTGTTTTATTTTTAAATTTATTGTATTTTTATTGGCATGAAAATGTTAATTAACTTTTATTTATAGTAGTTTGCCCCGCCCCCCCCCATGGAGCTCTATTAACTCACTGCGCAGGACCGGAAATAGCTCGGTCATATATAACCGGATCAGACCGGAGCGCATCATCTTTCTTCCTAGGCAATCGCTTCGGCAGGGGGTTGTCATTGGAGCTCTCCCAGTCTTCGATTATGGATACACCAATCCCGTCACCCGATGGCGGATCGCGAGCCGGTACTGAGGATGGAGGAGGATCGATCCCCTCACCTCGTTCTCCTGCAGGTACATCGATCCAGCCACATCGGCATTCTCCAAGGCCTAGAGGATGCCAAGGTGTGAGTACGATCCATCCACCCTTGCAACCTCCGTCTATGATCTTCACCAGATTACTTCAAGAATTTCCCAAATGTGGCGCCTTCCGGCGGTTCGGTCCGCATCAGCTACAATCCTTCCCTATCCTTCCATCACGTGTGTTAGCCGTTCCCCATGGATCGACGCCTACTCCACCACCCAGGTTTTCTCCACCTGCAGGCCTCCGTTTGCCTGTCCCATTCCCAACCTTTCAAAGACAATTTTCGAATCTTCCCGATCCCGTTCATGACTGTCCTACGAGTCTCACCGATCCATTGCCTCCAGCCCCAGTGCTGGTTATTCTGCCTTCTTCAACATTGTGCTGCACGGAATCTGTCTCTGCCTTTTCGGACAGCGATGCTTTGCCTCGCAACTTTCTGTCTCTCAGTCCCTCCTCGCCTCGATGTATCGTTCCTGATCCTTCCTGACACCTGTAGCCGGTCACCCTGATCCTCTAGACCTTCAGCTTTTGCAAGCTTCAGTGACATTGTCTTCCTTCCGTTCTTGCACAAGAGACTTGTCTTGTCTCCTGAATTCTACGATCCTTCAACCCCGCTGTCACTGTTCTTCAGCAACGACCGGTCCTCCGATCCTCGGAATCCTTATTGAAGTATGCCGCACAGTCCATCCCCTGCAAGCAGGCGCTTTTCTCTTTCAAATGACTGCCCAGGAAGCAGGACAACGGCTGACTAGTAAGAATCATACTCACACCCTTAACTTGCTGGGATGACTCCGCGCAGCTGTCTACAGACCAGGAGTGCTGTCCGGTGTGCTTCTCTGTTTTGCCCAATCCCATTCCTGTGGTTCGTTCCATCTCGCCAGCATCAAATTTCGTCTTACTTCTATCACCATGGTCGACATCGGGCATTAAGCTGCTCAAGCCATCTGGCTCCATCTTCACGCTCGGCCCTTTGATCCTCTTGTGCGACTAAATCGTCTTGTCGACTTTGCCTGTCTCGTTTCCGATCCCCTTGGTTAGCGTTTCCACATTTAAGTCCTGCACAATGTTGTTTTCTTCGATCCTGTTACCAGCAACTACCTTTGACAAGTACAAGCAGCCGATCTCCGATCCTCCGTCTCGACCACAACTTTCGGGGCCATTGGTAGTTACCCTACGTCTCCTGCGCCATGGTAATCTATGCGGCTTCCTCGATCCATCACTAGAGGCCGCCCCTCCTCACGCCAGCGATCCGTCTCCGCTCCTCTTTCTCAAGAACTGTTCTTAGCTTCGTTCCTCTGCTACCAGCGGGTGCCTGCGACCGCGGCGCGAGTTTTGAACTGCAACGGTTTTTACCTGTCGTCATTGTGCTGCAACGATGTCTTCCGACTCCTCGACCGAAGACCCTGTCCCGCCCAGGATCGCAAACGTCCTGATCCTTCCCCTTGTGTGTGTTTAGGATTTGTCTCCGGCAACAGGGAACATTTCGATCCGCATTCCTGTTGCCATCATAACCGCAAATGCATCGGATTGGATCGGATCTGCTTTGCCGTGTCTGTATTTCTATCTCTTCAAAGGACTGGGCTGAAATCCGACGGCGCCAACGTAGCTCGCGTAGGCGAGCGGGTCGTCTGAAGCTTTTTCGTGGTTCACAAGCCCCTCCTGACAAGGTCTCCGTGCCTCCAACTTCATCAAAGCTGAAGTCAACTCAACCTCGATCACGCACATCAACGCCAATTGACAATTCTCTTTCAAATGTGTCTCTCGCAGTTCCTGTTGCAACTCCCGGGAGTTCTGGTATTCGACTAACCGGGCCGACTTTGCCATTCCGATCCGGGGTGAAGATTAAGAATGTCCGTCATCCTTTGGCTCCCCCTCGTTTTTGCCGTGTGCCCTCACCAAAATTGCCCCGTTCCGTGCCCACACCTCCAGTGTCACGATCCGTGTCTTAGACAACTACTATGTCAATATCTACGGGTGTATCCTCAGCACAGTCGTCTATTCCTGCAACTGTGACCAGGTCTGGTGATGTTCCTACGCTCTCATCCTTGGTGTCATCACCGTTCCCTCCGGCTTCGACAATTCATGCAACACTTGTTAGGGGATTGGACCTTTCAGCCAGAGACTTAGAAAAACTCAACTTCAACATTCGTTTTGTTTTGTCATGATCAGAGTCATTTGCGACTGAATTTCAACGCCTCCGTGACGACAACACGCGTCTTCAAATATCCCTAACCTGTGCCACGGACCAGAATTTGGATTTGCCTCGGATGCTCTTCGATCCCGTTACCGGCATCTCAGAATGAACTATCGCCTTCGGCGTCATCAGCTACCATGGGTTTCCCCACTTCCAATAACTCCGCCATGGCGTCTTTATTAATGTAGTCGCTCTTGGACAAGGCGTCTTCGTAGCCCGTCGGTCCGATCCCGCTCATAGCGCGATCCACCTGCTCAGTCCGACTCCCCGGCCGTAACGGTTGTACGAGCCATCCACAAGTCTGCGCCTTCTCCACTGCCATCCCCATATGAAGATCCCTCTGCGACGGCAGTTCAGTATTTCACGGCGCTACACCACTCTGCGTCCTTTCAAGAATCCTTGCATGGTGCTCCTGCACCGTTGCCGTTACCCTTATGTTCTTCCATTTCTCCGCATCAATTAATCCTCACCGATCCTGTGTCTCGTCCAGACTTCCCAACGGTCAACTCTCTAGTAGAGCCTTCGGTTTTGGGCGACCCTTCGGCTGTTCCAGATGCTCCTGTTGCTTCTTTAAGCGTTGCAAGGCTTCTCCCAAGTTCTGCTCTTCCCGCGGAGCCCTTTCTGCTTCTCCAACCGACAGGGACATCGCACCTCCAACTTTACCCATGCATGCACAATTTCCTGTAAGCCGGTCTGATCCTGTGCATCCGTCCATCACACCACCTTTTGCGGCTTGCTCCAAACTTTCAGCTGATCATGATTCCACCAGCGATCCGTGTCCTCTTGAACAAGCCTGGACTCGTGCTGCAGACTCTCCATCCTGCCAGACCTTATCCTCTTATTCGGTCTGCCAGTTTGATGACACCCCTACTTTTGTGCCAGTGTTCCCTGGGATCGTCCTTCACTCGGAAACCTCAGTAGGGAGTAGCATTAGGATTACGCATCTTTCCGCAATAAACCACTACAACTTTCAACGACTTTCTTTCGGCCGCGAGGTGTTCCGTTTTCCTTCCCGGTGCTATCCTCGGGATCGAGCACACTACCCCTCGCAACAGAACTGAACTCATTTACCGGTCCCTGGGACCGTCTTTTCCTCACCTAAATCTCGGGATTCAACTTCACTCCAACACACCGACAGACATCGCACCGAGCATGGGTTCATCAACAGTCTTCCCAGCTGCAACATGCGACCGATCGATTCAGAGGCCGATCATGTCGCATGGTCTGCATTCTCAACATGTGCTTCTCCGACTGTTCATCTACGATGTGCATCATCCTGTTCCCTCTTGTGAATTGATCTGCGATCCTCTCTCCAAGCAGCCCGCCAGTTCCTCTGTTTTGCCTGTGCTCCCGTTTCGTTCACCGGCCTCTCACCACCCCTTATCGGTGCTATTGCCTCAATCTCACGAATTGCTTCTTGTGTTCGGACGTGGGTGATGAACTAGCAGATCGCCGTGGGTTCGGGAACTGTGCAAGATCTACCTGTGTGACTATCACGACTGACGCCATCTGCGGTCATCCCGTCTGTTGTCACTGTTTTGTGCCACTCTACCCGCTGCCTCGCATCCAGCCAGAATCCGCTAACTAGTCTACCAGAGTCGCCCATCCTGTCAGGACATCGATCCCGTTCCGGTCATCCAAGTGCAGATGGTTTCAATACTGCTTCCCGTCAAAGGTAGGATTGGCATTTGTCTGTTATTTGCACTTCTGCCTTCCCCCTAGTGTTCAGCCAAATTCTCGATCCCTGGCATCGGATGTCAATATCTTTACCCCATGGGACTGAGGACCCTGGGTCCATGGGATCATGTTGTTCCGGTGCTCCGCTCAGTTTAACTCTGTAGGGGACAGCCAGCTCGTAAGGTGGGTACTTCGAATCTAACCCGCCTCCTATGGTGACGAAGTCTGCTATAAATAAAAGGTAATGGATATTTCGTGGCAATAAAAACACTAAAATACCAGGGGCACCTGGGTGATTTTAGTTTTTGTTTGCCTATACAAAAGTAAACATTACCTTTTTACCCGCCCAGCCTCCCCACGACGTCTAGGTTCATTGGGGTGAAGAAAGATGATGCGCTCTTGTCCGATCCGATTATATATGACCGAGCTACTTCCGGTCCTGCGCAGTGAGTTACAAGCGTGGCAGGGAAGCCGAATTTTCAAGCTAGGGTTAATACAGCACCATGGGGAGAAAACTGCTATAAATAAAAGGTAATGCATATTTCGTGTAGGCAAACAAAAACTAAAAGTGTTTTCTGTGCAAGACCACTCAAAAATAATGATTGCGTTTCAAAGCTGTGCAATTATAAGTTTCTGTGGGTGGGTGGGTTGTTTCTGGTTTTTTTTTTTTCTTTATCAGCTTAAGTCTGGTCTGGTTTGATGCACTCGTTTGCTTTCCACTCAACTTTTTAAAAGCCGTATTTAATTTTGGTTAAATAATATAATGGTTTAAACACTCATGGATTTGAGAAATGACTTATTTTTTTGGTCAAGTGGTTTAGTATGTGAAGCAAATAACATTAAGTTGCATGCTTTTTTTTTTTTATTAAGACTAGCTTAACTTTCTGTTATTATTGGGTTGATCCTTTAGCCTGGAGGGTCACCATACCACACAATTCACCCAGGTGACACCAACATGGATGGATGGCCTTTAGGTGAGTACCAGTTATCTTGAGGTAGATAGACTATTACGAAGCTTATAACTAGCAACTTCCAACCCCAGTGCAGTGCAGACTATATGCTAATCTTGCCACAAACAGAACAAACCCATCTTTTAGTAGTTTTGTGTTTGCGTCAATTACATTTTGTGTTAAACATCTTGGCTGCCTTAGAGAAACATTCAGTGTTACTTTTCTTTCCCTCGTAAGTTCCATCAAGAATTTGCTAAAAAATAATCCATAGGTGCAAAAAAAAAAATACCTATGCTATGATTAGTCCAGGCATGCAGTAACTCCTTTTCCATGAGACATTGCATGTAAAACCAAAGTATATATTTTTTTATTCAGTGGTAGTCCGTTATAATTCATAATACAAGAACAATCACAATTAAAAAAAGAGAGTAGGGTTCTAAACCTACCTCAATCCTACCTACAGGGTGTAGGTTTTGCTTACTGCAACTTCTGTGATTATGGTAGAAGTAGAATTTGAAAGCTCTCTCTCCTTTCGCAGTCATTTTTTTTGTGGGTGCGATGTTTAACATGGAAGTTTTACTTCTCTAGAGCGTCACATCTGGTGGTGCTGATTCGGGGAGGGCATGATTTCCCTGTTGTCATGCCACATCTTCACACTTTGTCATCTGCACAAGGTCTATAGCTTTTTGGATTTGGTAGCAGACGCTATCGTCCAGGTAGGTGTCATGTCTGGCCACTTACTGGTTTTCAGACGCACCGTTCAACCTAGAATAAGACCATGTAGCTGTACGAGGAGTTTATGGCAAACTGATTTGGTGGTATCACTAAGAAACCCTTCCTGAAGTGCTGCTGAGTGTGGTGCTGTATGTTAACATGATGTAGATTTGGGCAGCCAACTTGTAACAAAAGTCATTTCGGGATTCTACTGCAAAACCTTCTCAGGGGTGATACGCAAGGAATCCAAATAGTGGCCATTCATGATAGCCCTTGTCATACCACGCCAACGCAGTCCATTTCTGTAGAAGATCAGTGGCTTTTCGGGTTTAGGTAACAGATTGCTATCTTCCTAGCAGGTGAAGTATCTGGCTATTAATGGTTTCCAGAAGCACTGTAGATGTCCAAGGATTGGTGACCGTATGATATTTATCACGTTATAAGAAAAAAAATTTCATTTGAATATTCATTCATAAACAATCCTTTTTATCCCAAAATACCTCCCCAATTGAATTTTTGCATTATTGTCTGCATTAAGATGTAAATTCTTGCTTCCATCACACCAACATAGCCAATGATACCGGAACCGGGCACCTCAAATGCCGCGCTTGAGCAGAGTTACAGCCATTATTATTGTCAGGACGTCGATGTTTTTGTATTGTGCCTGTGTTCTGATTGTTCCTGGTGTGATTTTAATGCTGATTTTGTCTTGGTGTCACCTATTTTAGGCAGGATTTTTCTTGGTGTTCTGTGCTAGTGGCACACCACTCTTTTGAAAGTGGTGGTCTACATTTTTATGGCTTCGTGTAGATAAACCTGACTCCAACTCCGATGACGCCAGATAAAGCCTATTTGCTGCACACATTTTCGGCACTGCGAGTTGGTTCTCCATGAACAATGCTGGGCTTGCTGGCCATGTAGCCCAGCATGTTCTCACCGTGTCCAACAAGTTACCTTATTCTCCCAGAACATTGGGTTTGGTTCTTGATAAGCATGATAAGTCTTTTCTACGCTTGAAGCAGTACTAAGCCAAGAGAGCCAGAGAAGGCGTGACCGCTACCGGTTCCCTGTTATAATCAAAAAAAAAAAGCGCAGAGCTGCCAAAAAGGACTCTTAATGTTGGGGGGAGGGTCATGAGTACCCAGCTGCACTCTTCCCCCTTCAAGAACGAGTCCAGGTTTTGGGCTGTTGGTCATCAGAAACGGTTTATTTCAGGACATGGATCAATTCGAGCGGCCATGCGGCCATGTTGTTCGGTGTCTCCTTTAACTGTGCCACCAGGTGGGATTTGAGTGTGGAAGGGCCAACTGTGTGAGAGGTGGCGCGGCCTTGTGAACTCGTCGTCTCAAGATTTAACGCCTAATTTACATTTTATACTGGCCACTAAATACTCAATACTTTGAAATCGAAAGTTACAGGAACTCTCTGAATCCTAGCTAACAATTAATTGGCATTACTAGATAATTCCAAGCTTCGACAAATGACAGGTAAGCTCATGCACTAACCCTTTCATTGCATGCTATACGCTTCTTGATGCAGATCATATAATGCATTCACGACTTAACTTGCGCGGCTTCTCTTCTTCGTGATGTACAGTTTTGATTGCGCCGTGAAGATGCGTCTTAGTTCGTAGTGTTTCGCTTTGAGTCTACTTCAAGAGTTCAACAGCTGCAGATGACCTCTTTGTCACTTTCAACCGGAGATGACATGATGGGCGATTTCCTAGTACCTCCATGATCCTCCTGTTTTCTGGCCTCATTATACAACAGTGGTGAGGAATCCGTCTTGCAAGTCACGTTTTCGGGGGTGTTGGATGTACAGTTTCTTCGTGTCATGATTTCTAATTCCATTGCAGTTCATGTGGCCTTCAGTCGTCAAGGTTCACATTTCGTAAATCTGTCATCGTGCTCATCAATTCAACTTCCCATGACTTCCCTTCTCGATCCTAGGTACGGAAATCTTCTCCCAGCCTTCTCTCTCTTCCCTCTAGCCGTGGTCCTGCAGTGTCACCTTCTCCAGTTTCCCCTCCAAAGATCTCGGGACCCAATTGCTCCAGTCCTCACTGTCGAGTTCCGGGGACAGTGCAGAGGTGTAGAACTGTATGTAGTCTTAGAGATGCTGTGGGGTTCACCTTGTTCTCCCACACCTAGTCCTCTTCGTTGGATTGTTTGTGGGCCTGCATTGCTCACATTTCCATTGTCAGAGTCTCCGAGTCTACGACTCCATACCAGAAAGACAGTTTTCTTTCTCGCCTTGGTTTAGGGAAAACGCTGTATTGAGCTCCAGGCCCTGAATACGGACAAAGCTTATGTACGTTTTGGGCCAAACTACAACTCTGTGAGACTTCTACCTTTAGTCTCGATCCAAACTAAAACACTGACTACCACCAAAGCTATCTTTTACGGTTCCAGTGCTACGTCACCTGCCAGGGGACAGAGAGGAAAGACTACGACAGTTCCCTGTAAGGGGTCTGCGCTTCTACCTCGATACCACAAAATATTAGAAATGGAAATAGGGCCAGAATGACCTCTTCTCTCCCTATAGATCCAGCACAAAACAGATGACACCAGCCATGATCGCCTCCTGGACCGTGCTGCTTTTGGATTTGCCTTCGAAAACGCTGATGAATCTACATCTACCGACAACTTAAAGAAAACTGCCCACGAATGTGCGCCCTCTTCACGTCTTCGGCTGCATGCAATCAAGTTCCCTTTGAAGAAATCCTTCAGGGTGCCTCGTGGAAGTAAAAAACCACCTTTACCACTAAACGAGCCGATTTGGCTTTCCGTCCTGTTTTTACTACCTTTACTTCACACTATCTGCAAGACATATCCACCCAAACGGCTGCTTTGTCTTCTCTCGGCCCACTCTCCGTACACCAGGAGATCCAAGGCAACCGCATGGAATCCACCAACGCAGGAGGTAACGACGGCAACTGCCCACCATCCAGTATGTCAAAGTCGCGACCATACAAAAATTCAATTGGGGAGGCATTCTGGAATGAAACACGTGATTTACCATTCCCTAGCCAGAATTGCTATAACTGTTTTTATCCCTAGAATAGCTATCGGTACCTCATTATCCACCCTGCCTCCCCTCATTTCGCCACTGACCGTGCGCTAGGACAATTAAGATAGCTACCGCTCCGCGGCAGTTGACTTCCCTGGATCCTGCTATCATTAGATACATTGGTGTGATGGAAGCAAGGACTTAATAAACTTTTTAAGGTCAACAGACTTTAATTGGCTTAACAGACAATAATGCAAAATTAATTCGGTAGGCACTAAAGACAGATTTGTTTGTTAAATACCACAGTAAAGTTTTTAGTCTAGTTTAGTCCTTAAATATTTTAGAACTGCAGTCTGCATGGATACGTGGACCAGTACCATTATAGCATAGTTGGGAGAGAAGGGACTGGGACTCAAAACATCCAACAAATTAAAAAAATATATACACATCAGCAAAGTTCACATAAAACATATAATTTTTAATGACAAACATTTGAATTCCTATTCGAATACGCTCTTAACTAACGAATATTCAAATATTCGTACGACCCCTATATCATGCTTTTTGGCTTGTCAAGTGCTGTTCTTTCTTGCTTCATCTGTGGAAAAAACCCTGGGTTCCATGTAGTCCCAAATGTAGCAAGTTCTTCCAGTTCGTAAGCCTTTGCCAAACCATTTGCCTGAGTGGTAATGGATGCTCTGACCACACATTCTGCCATATATGTTTACCAATTACTATTCTGTTTATTATGCTAACAACAGACTACCTCGACTTAATTCCGTATGTCTCCATAGTTGGGGTACCTCTTCAATCACAAATTGTTCTTTCAAGACATGGAAATAAGGATCTGACCAGTTGCAAACTTATTATTGTGACTCTTGTTCTGTAGGAATGTTGCAAATGTACAGCAGAAGAATTATTATTTCTATTTAATCTATCTATTTTATTTATAGGAATTCTGTTGAAAACTAGTCGTTCTAATAGTTGGTCAGATTCCCTTGATGATCACACCCACGACCGTTACGGTTTAAACAGTGTTGTTGAATCCAGAGAAACTGACAGTGAAAAGCATGATGGAAATACTCGGTAAGGAAAAGCTTCTTTTACTGTAGTTATTTCAAACCATTAAATCATTTACAGTTCTCGGAACAGGAACAGTGATTAAAAAAAAAAGTTGAAAAAGTTATGAAACGTGACTTCTGGTATTACCGGTATTCGAAATATCAATTTCTTGGCGTTATCTTTCTGATACCGACAAGAAAATAAAAGTTGACCCACACAAATGACAGGACAGGTTATTTTTTTCCCAGTATTACAAGAACATTCCGGACTTTCAAATACACTACAGGACAGCTACAAAGGGGCCATTCAAAATCCATGTGGTCGGGTTGTGGGGAAGGTCGGCTTTCGGCCACAAGCAACCACAATGGGGGAAGGGGGGTTTCCAAGTAAACCACGTGGCTATTGCATTAGGGGGGAAAAGTCCTTATCTCCAATTGATTGGTGATTTACCGTACAAGAGTCTCTACGCATAGCATCTCAGTCAGCCTTACATTGTCCTTACATTGTTCTTACATTGTTCTTATATTATTCTATATCGACCTTAACGTCTCGGCCCCAGGCAACCGAACAGAATATACCGCATTGTGGTGAAAGATACCGAGGCTTGTCATAGAAATCTTCAACAACGTAAGACTGCGTTTCCCTCACTCGTACTAAATTTATTTAAATAGTGTGCGGCTAAAATGTCAAAATGTCAAGTGCTTCACTGGGACAATTCAATGCAGTGATGGCCTACGTATTAATGAACGCATTAGGTTACATTTTCTACTTTCCGTCGCAGTTACAAATCTCGGATGAAGTTTTAGTCTACTGCCGTTGCAGATCGCCCAAAAAATTGCTGGAAACCTTTGATACAATGAATCAAACATCTGTGTTTATTAAAAGCGAAAGTTGAGTATGGGGGTATTTTGTTGGGTTTCTCGTGTCGAACACTCAATTCACCAAATTTGTGCACAATAGCACAAATTCTATACGAACTGATACCGCACTTGTCGAAAACACATTAACGTGTAATTTTTTTTTAAGTACGTGGAGGGGCGGGGGATGTGGCTATGAGCCACGTGGTTTTTTTTGGGGGGGTCCAAGATCTGGCCACAGATGACCAGACAGGGGGGAGGGGGGTTAAAAATGGCTTAAAAAACAACCACGTGATTTTTGAATGGCCCCAAACCCTGTATGAATATTTGTTACAAGTTTAAACCTCATACGCGGAAGTATGCACACCAGAAACGTGCATGGCGGCTGGCTTGGTTCAAGTAACCAAGTTGCACAGTAATGAATACTCCTTTGGAAAAGCTTTTTAAAAAGTGACCACAACAGACCAAAGGTGACCATTTCAGCAAGAAGTGCGACTTTTAGTGACCTTTTTTTACAGAAACGTGACTTTTAGTTGAAATAGTGACGTGTTCCAAGCCCTGCATTCAGAATAAAAGTAAAATTTCATGCATTTTCGTACCGTCCTCGAAAGAAATGTCATAAAACCGGCAAGTACTGTGGGTAATCGTATTAAACATCTCGCAACAAAATACACAATACCACAAAATAGACAAAACGAATGTCTAACTTGAATTTTCGGTGATAAATTTACACGACCACCATCATCAGAAGCTCATAAATGATACAACAACGGCCACATTTTGGCATACAAAAAGTCCACCATTTTGAATCGCGACCACTGATCTCTACGCTAAGTCTAGATATTTAGCGTAGAGATCGGCGGTCGCAATTCAAAATGGTGGACTGCTGGGACGTTTTTAGTCGTGTGGACTTTTTGTATGCCAAAATGTGGCCGTTGTTGTATCATTTATGAGCTTCTGATGATGGTGGTCATGTAAATTTATCACCGAAAATTCAAGTTAGACATTCGTTTTATCTATTTTGTGGTATTGTGTATTTTGTTGCGAGATGTTTAGGAAATGTCATGTAAACAACCACCATTCCCCAAAGAACGAGTACCTAATGTTTGCGGTCGTAAAAATTAGGTTTGTAAATGCAGTACGTATGCGATTAATTCGCTGAACGGTAACTGTGGAATAGTTACCTGTCATTTTTTCCTTTGTTGTAAAAGCTAAAACCGGCGTTCGTACTTGTCGGTTAATAAAGAGTCGGACAGCACAAAAATGTCATTTAAAACTACGATCCAACAAATGCCTTGGCAGTTCACTGTTTAGATTTAGGACACTTTCCAAATTGGGACTGCGTTTTCATTTGTTTTCAGCAAACAAAATTTACACCGCAGAATGGCATCAGAAACTGCATTGATTATGAACATCGACACATGGTCAACAAAAGGTCCCTGTGTGAAAATAATGACTTGAATACATTTCAACAACTAGTTCTACAAGGTGGAGCCACGATGGACAGAAACTGGCTAACTTCTAATCCAGGCAAACTGAGATGCATAATAATAATAAATGCAAAAAATGGCGGGTAAGGGTAAGTAACCTAACGTCGCTAATTTCAAAATATTCCATATTATGACCCGCCGTGATTATGTAAGGTATTATCTCAGGAAAATTATCCACAACATACTTCAGTACATTTAACTGCCAAAGTTGGGAAGTTATTTTTGTATATAACTGTAGAATATGAAGATACTGTAAGAAAATTAATATTGCGTATCCGTGCAGGAAGATTCAGACAAATGGTAGATTTAGCAGCCAATGCTAAGAGTGATTAAGTGTGATTAATTCTACTAGTTAATTAAATTTTTGAAAGACTCCCACCTTGAATTATTTTCCCTTTATTGCAGATTTCTGTACCCAAAGCAAAATCCACAGTATAACGAATTTAAACGTGCCTACGGAAACATACTTTATCACTGGAATCTCTTACAAAGCCGAACAAACATCCTGAAATATGTTTCAGCAACAAGTTCTGAGCAAAGCAGAGGAGTTGTAGGCAAGTAAAGTTTATTAGAAAAATTCCTTCTAGGAACTCCCAATACTAACAATAGAGATTATACATATTTAACTAGCATCCAAGTAATCAGCAAATAAAAACACCTAAAAAACAGTCCACAATGTTGTTTTTGACAACGAAATTGGATAAATCCTTAGTGAGGTGACAGACCGTCTTAACAGTTAAGAATGTTGCTTTACTACTGTGTGTTGTGGTTATGTACTTTTTCATCTGGTTTCTGAACTGTGGACATTGCCAAAAAGTGGAAGACATTTGTATTGAATTTCATGTGTCAACACAAGAAATCTTTATTCCAAGACAACTGAAATAGGCTGTGCCACTATTTCTCTTTTGATCTTCAAATATACGGCCTTGGTTAACTTGTCACTTCTAGTACTAGCAGAATTGGTTTTGTGGTTAGTATTGTGAGACCCTTTCCGGTGGATCCACATCAATAGGTTAATTTAGTTGCAAAGCCAGTAACCATGCGGTAAGACAGTCAGCTACCATAAAGTTATTTCTTTGTAGTTGGTGTTGCAGACAGTGCTAAGTCACCACTTGATTAATTTGAGCCTAATATAGCCATATGATGCTTACAGAATTCATGACAGAATGCCAACACTGTCGTAAGGACGTTAGAGGAGCTCATTGTGTTCATTGCAAGAACTACACTTTCCAGTGTGCTGTGTGCCATATTTCAGTTAAAGGTTTGGTATTATTTAATATTTTTATAAGAAATTAAACTTAATCTGCAAGTTCAGTAGTGTTAATAGATATAATTTTTTTTAAGGTGCTTCTAATTTTTGCCTTATCTGTGGCCATGGTGGGCACGCCATTCACATGCTGCAATGGTTTGCTGAGAACGACCGATGTCCTGTGGGATGTGGCTGCATTTGTCTTCAAGAATGTGATGTCTTTGATTAAATTATTATTTAAAGTGTACAAAATGTGTGTTGTGTGAAGAGTTAGTCAAGTATGTATGTGCATTGTATATATGTAAAGTTTTTATTAATGCAGAATGAAGTTACCTGTACATGATACAAAATTTGATGCCAAACCACGGAAAATGCAAAATAACATTTTTCACATTAAACAATTTTTTTTATGAAAATGAAATAACAGTAATCCGTTTTTTTACACATTCATCCAGAATTTTCATGACGAACCCTTTCTAGTGCGACATACGATTTCTTCGTAAGAATATGGTGCACCCCAATAGGTCCAATTTCACAATCGGCACACGTTAGGTATTTAGCATTTTCCACTGTATTTGAAAAGCCTACGTTTTCAAAGCTGTAGATGTCGTCAACCATCCAAAATTGTGCTAGTTTTTCTCCATCTGTGGGGTTGCCGGAATCAGATTTTTTCTTCATAAATGGAACGAAAAACTGAAAGGAAGAATGAAAAAATGTAGTGGTTAACAAGATTACCAACAGCAGTATGTGAATGACTAGGTTTTCTTCCTTAGTGAATGATGTTTGCTAGAGATATCCCAATAACAAAGAAACTGCCCTTCATCCTGTTGTTGTGTGGCAAAACAACATGTGTTTACATTCAACAGTTCGCCTGTTATAACAATTCCGTTTTTGATGCTCTTCAAGCAACAATGCATGCAAACCTGATATAACATTCTGTTTGCAACATGGACTATCATCATAAAGACGTTTCACTGTAAATAGAATTGAGCTTTTAAGTGAGGAGTTTGTCCTGCTGTTGAAAAAACTTTCACTGGTTGGGGGTGTGCATTACTTCGATAACTTCAGAATGGGAATACAGACGACAAGCAATCACTGGATAAAAGAAGGGAACAAAAATTGTCCCGAGTTTTGTACAATTGAAAAATGTTCTGTTGTGCGATGTCACCTGTTAATAAATCGGTGAACCAGTTTTCCGTTTACAAGCCTATTATCTGAAAGCTAATAGGATGACCATCCCAAAAATGGATGTACTTCCCATTTTTAGCTGCCCCCTTCCCATTAGACCAAAATCAAGAAAACTACTTTGAAGAGGCCACATCAAAGTCACAAATTCCTAAAACCTAACCTAGAAACAACTGTCTGTTAACAGCCTAGATGTGACAGAGTTGCAGGCCTTCCAGTTTTCCTACTTTCAAGTTTTAAATGTATTGTATGTTGAAGTTTGTAAAGTTCAGTATTGACACACACCAAAATACAATCTGAACTAACAAATCTAAACCAATCGGATCGTTGCGAGAGAATCTACTTCTTCGCCGATAATGCAGTTTCTGATATCTGCTGTGAATTCTTCAGTAATTTTCTGACGACGCTCTTCCAGAACGAATTAAGCTATTTTGGTGCACATACTTTATAAATAAACCAATGATCTTTTATTACAATTTCCAAGGCGATTTATGAAACCAGAAGTTCTGAAGAAATGTTACAGGCAGTGATCTGGCAATAAATGCAAGCAAAGAAAAGAATCTCTTACCAAACAAAAACTGTAAATTGGTTCTGAATGCATCCAACTTCTTTACAGCAGCTTACAAAAAATAGCAAAAACATTGCCTTTAAAGGGTCCAGTTTTAAAGAATCTTCAGTGCCTTGATTGAAAAAAAATCTTAGCGAGAAGCACTTCAGCCGTTGCTTACAATGCTAGGGCATCCTTTGTTGCCACTTGAAGCAGACAGGTAATAGCTTAAAGGAGATGTTATCCTGTCGATTCTGATGTTTCTGCTAACTTGAAAAAGTTAAAAAAAAATAGCACAATTGAATTCCAAAGAATCGACTCTTACACTGGGGGGGGGGGGGGGCAAATTTCAACTGAAGTGGGACGAATCAATAATCATAACCTCAATTAGCTCATGGAAATGCTGATGTTTGATGAGGATTCTCTCTCAACAATGCGCTGATGACATCAAGGCGTCTTTCATTACACGAAAGGTTCCTCATCAGATTGAGAATTGTAAAAGACGAGTGAAAAAGTTCAGTGCACCAAAGAAACTATAACTGACACCAAGTGCCTGATGGTAACTTATTCCTATTATTGTTGCTCCTGTTGTCCTACTTTTCTTTCTGGAAAAGTTCACTGGAAGGCCTGGAGTTGTAAAATCAGAAACTTTTTTCAGCTGTATTTAAAACATCACCAAAAAATGGGGTAGGTAACAGTTAAGAACGTTTGGTGTGAGAAAGGGATCACAAGACAGCTATTTTTTTTCATTTTTTGGTGGAGGTGTGGAGAGGAGCGCGAATTTAGAAATTTTTTGATTCACACCCTTGACTAAAATTGCTGCCCCACTGCCGCCTTTCCAGTAAAGGATTCTAGCGTCATCCCTGTCTGCTTAGCATATAATGCTTAAACAATGTAGGACGCCAAGCCATTCTCGGAATCAACAATAAACCCTCGGACTGCGCCATCAAGAATATTGTTGCTTCCTTCACCGTTCATTGTTGCAATAAGAGGACAAGTCCGTGAGACCTCTGTGAGCCGAGCTATTCGAAAAAAACCCTGCGACAGCCACTTACTTCTCTGCTGGGGGTGGCATGATTATAAATGAATAAGGCAGGGCCGATACCGATATTTGCAGTATCGGTAATAAACCAAATTGATATTTTTACTTCTCGTCGACCGAATTTGACGTTTCAATACACCACTAAAAGGTTTTTTCGCCAGCTTTCCAATGGTCCAAACTGCAAGCAGCATTCTCTTACTGCTTAGGAGTTGCAAGGTAAAATGTTAAAATTTTACTGGTGTTTTGTGTTTTTAAATGATTTTAGCGTATGCAGTATTATTTTAAACCAATATTTTTTTTTAATAATTAAATTTATTTAGGCCTATGCCTTATTGATGCAAGGACTTCAATTTTTTTTTCTCCATTAGGGACTGTATCAATGATCGGTATCGGCAGATTTTTCTCTTCGAAATCGGATCGGTAAAAATTGGTATCGGCCCAGCCTTATAAATGAATCTTAAAACACATCTTACTTTTTCTGATGTATCAAAGTTATCAACACATTATTTTGTTAATTGGATAGTACAGGCTGGCAGCTGCCATGTTTCTTACTATCAGCAAAATACTTACTTTAAACTTTTCATTGCTCAAAATAAAATTATTATTTAGTAATAATCTTGTACCATCCAGCTCCCACCAAGGATGCCACTCGACTGGTACTGTTTGTACTGACACTTCTGATGAAGGTGGACGTTTCCATTCCACCAAAAATTCAAGCAGACAAGTAGTCAATTGACTTGTGGTGTTGTGTTCTTCGTGAGTTTTTTCCCTTGGTTCTTCTTCCCATTTTGATGCTCAAATATGCATGAACCATTTTTTCTTTGAATTGTGCTATTCTCAACACGACAGGTTGGGTCGTTCCCAAGTAGTTTAGCACAAAACAACTGACAAAGGTTTTGAAGAAAAAGTTCTTGCAAGAAACTTGTTAATGAACCCAAATAGGCCTGCCTAAATGATAATTTTGAACAATGCAAATTCCACCTTCACCCTCTACCTGCAGCCCGCACACACCCTGCCTCTCCCCACAGACCATTTTTCGTTTGTAAAAAGATTTTTGCAGACTGGCCGAAAATATTCTGCTTCTGGGTCCGCCTCCTGTTGGACAAAGTCAGCTAATAACCAGGGTCATATTTTCATTTTTAAAGATATAATTATTTTTTACTTAGCCTAAAATACTTACTCTTTAGTGTCAGCCCACCCACCATCCCCACTCTCGCTAAACAGGCATGTTCCAAAAACGAATGTGGGGACGAGTGGTGCTGCTTGCTGGGAAAGAGCATGCTACACCACTCGATGGTGAGCTATGGAAAATCTTGAAGTGCAATTTAAGGTCTTTAAGCATTGAACATTTATATAAACGGTATTTAAGCTAATAATTGAAGGTAAGTATTTTTATCTTTAAAATATTAATCTTACCAATTTGGATCAAAAAGATATATCTCTTCAAAATAAAGCCTGTTCAACATTACGGCCAAGCTCTTTCACCATGTTATTCATCCTAACTAAAAGTTAAAATGAAATACTTGAAAATTGTGCAAATGCTAAGCAATTTTCATAGTTCTCATTTAACCTTCGAACTATTACTTGGTCCCTGTAGCAGAATCGGAGCGACGCGTGACGCTACGTCGCAGTACGGTTGGCAGTGTTGCAGTAAGATTTATCCTGCACTTCCTTTCTTGGTTTTCTTTTTGTGATAATTTCGCCAAAAATTGACCAATTTTGACGTTCAAATACACCATTTTAATCGGTTTTTTTGAGAGCTTTTGAATGGTGCTATTGTCATGACGATAGGGTTGGTCGTTCTCAGATTGTTTAGCAAAAACAATCTACAAAGGTGTAGAAAGTTCTCGCAAGAAACTTGTTCACGAACCCAAATGGTTCTAACTCAAAATTTTGCACAATGCAAAATTCGACCTTCACACCGTACCTGCAATGCGCAGACACCTCCCTCTTCTCGCAGACCGTTTTTAGTTTGTAAAAAGTTTGTCGCAGACCGGCTGAAAATATTCTGCTTCTGGGTACTCGGTGGAGTTACCTTGGCGAAAGAGCTTGGCGTTTGATATCACGACTTCAAACGGATGAAAAGCTTGGCTGGAATCATTAACAACTTTTGTTTTGGGGAGATACGAGACTTAATATTAAATGCAGGCAACCGGCGATAACAGTGGTAGAAAGAAGACATATGTACACATGGAACTACTAAAAGAGTGACTGACAGTCGTGACACGTTGGTACCCTTGCTATACTTCAATGTGGATGCACATTAACAAAAAAAAAGACAACTCCATTAGCATTTCTAATATTAACTTCTTTGAAAAGAACAATTTACTAACAGCAGCTGTACTGGGATTTCAGAAACCTAATCTCTTTATTGTTCTGCACGAGCATCGATTACATCAAGCATTAGGATAGAGATTATGTAGAGTCAGTACAGCAGTTTGTTCGTCAACCAGGGGGTATCAGTTTTTCCGATTACATCTTAACGCAAGTTCTTATTGTCCCTTTCAAAGAAGGTAATTTACTCCAGGGTGGCACAGTGGATTCATATTTTTCCTTAAGTACGCAACTTCACTTCTTCATGGAACCTTCACGCGTAAAATTGTTGTGGGACTCTATAGTTTCAGGAGAAAAATGGTTTTGGAAAGCGACAAATAAACAACTAGAGAGCAAGTTATCTGGTGATAAGAGTTGGCATTGGAGGCAGGTGTACACAAATGAACTGAAGACGGACCTACTTCAGCAGACGCTCCGAGCATACCAGCCTATCTACGCTCAGCGCGCAAAGTTTAGGTGGACAAGTTTTTGGTTGCGATGTCTGATGTTGTGTGTTTAGCCGCAGCAAGCGCTCGAGAGCGAGGCTCATAATTTGGAAAAATACTAACATCATTTTCGTGAATAGCGACCTTGATTTACCCTTTACACCAATTAAGATAGTACAACATTCCGGGTATAGGCTGCAGATCGATAGTGGATGAGCTTGGCGCCACTGGATTATTGGCTCCAAGCATTGTTTGAAAAGTGACCCAAAAACAATTTTTGCAAGGCCTTGCTTCAGTTCCCTACATCACATGGAGCCGCCACTCTTGGCGTGCAGGCTTTAAACTCACCTTAGTATAGCGAGGTGAGTTTAAGGCCGGCACCCCACGAGAGTATTTTCTGAAGGCTCCCTGTGCCCTACATGACCGCCACCCCACCACAAAGTGTTCCTATCCGAAATAAAACATTTTTCGTGCAAAGGCTCTTACATTCAGTACAACAAGGATAGGATAAATTGTTTCCCAGTGAAAAACCAGTCCTGTGTGCCAAAGAACAAACTAAACTACGCAGTGTCTCTAGTCCCGGTTGGACTGTAACTGTTTCAAGCCTATTTGGACGCGTTGCCGGGAGCAGAGTTCTGTGTGTGTGAATCCCAGCAAACAAAAAAATCGTAGTGTTTAGGCAAACCTTTATTAGTTTTGGTTAACATTAGTTAGGTTAGGTTACGTTACGTTGGTTAGGTTCACTTTAACACGCTGAAGGCCTAGTTTTCAACGAATTCACCGGGACCTGAGTCTTTATAAACTGGATCCCGTCACCGGGACCTGAGACACAGCCAACTAACTACTGGTTGGTGGTGGTTATCGTCAGTACTAAATCATATTTCTGTTCACACAAATTGAGACTGGGAAAATCGCTACCACACATATTTTCACAAATGAATTTACACATGCTTCCACCCGTACATACCTCATCCTCCACATACCTAGCGATTCCAGGTTTAAGGATTTTGGACTCGCACCGCTGGCACCGAACTACGTGTGAATTTCGATCATTCTGAATCAGTTCTGTAGCATCAATTTGTGCGGTTCCGCTGGATTTAGCGTGGTTGCCTGTTTCCATTACGTCCGAAGAAAATTGCTTCTTAGTTTTAAGTCAACCGACAGCGCGACCGACAGTCTGGCCAGTGTGTTTACTTCGTTGTCGCAGTAAATAAGGGATTACGGAACTCTTTTCTTAATTAAATTTATTTATTTTGAAAATTGTAGTTAATTTAGTCACGTGATATTTGCGTGATACTAAGTTTTTAAAGGCTTAATGAAACGTTTTGTTTTAGCATAAATCAACTCTACTAATTTTTATTTAAATTTTCTTAGGAATTTATGGTATAGTACACTTCGTGCATACATAGCGATACCTAAATTCAACTAAATGAAATCCTAAAAATACCAAATTCTGCAAATTTCTAGGGTTTCCTTACAACGTTAAGCTGAAATACAAGAAAATTTTACTGTTTATACGTACGTAACAAACTCATATCTTGCAATCTTTATTTTATACCTTTTTTTTTACTGTATGTGAGACGTGTTAAGTATAAACGCCTTTCGTGCCATCTAGCGGTTTTCAGTCGGTGTGTTTTCTGTCCCTGGTTTTGAGCTGACGATTATATTGACGTAAGTATTTGCTAATTTATTAGTTATCTCATAAAATAGGCTCGTTTCTGTGTATTATTCCAAGCTTTAACTTCTACGACTATTATGCCTGAATGTTAAGTACGGTTTTGTTTAATTGTCAGTGTAGATTCTAAAAAAAAACAACACTGGTTCGCTCTAGGCTCGGCTCTAGGAGTAGGACGATTCCTAGGTTCCCGTATGGTTTTGATAGTCAAAAGTAAATTTCTACAAAACTGCAAAAACCGTGCGCACTTTACAAGCACAGCTCAGATTTTGTACGACGTTGATTTCCAGTGCATTGGAGATCAAAGCCGTTTTAAATAAACGGATTCCATTTATAATTGCACATCGTCGACTTTCGACTTTAATAATTCAAAAACAAACCTCACCAAACAACATCACCCAAAAATCCGATGCTCAAATTTTGGCCAGTTGGTGTGACAACGATTTCCTTAACACCTGCCTGCGTAGTATGCCATCCATAAATCAAAATGCGTGATATGCAGCTGGCAAAACATTTTAACCATGTAACAGCTCCAGTTAACGTATGAGTTAGGCATATGCAAGCTATATAGCCTACGTAGTGGGAGACCTTAACCTTCACGAACTCGAAACAGAAACTCATTCTGTTGACTGGTGTTAAAAGCTGCTTTAGGCCGAACAATGTTTACTTTTGCGTCCTATAGTATTTTCAAAAATGTCGGCATGGGCAGCAGTTGGTCCACGAAGTGAAGAGACATAAAGTTTATTTTCCAACCTGGAATACCACTGCCTCCGAAACTCCTTGCCCCCCCCCCCCCCCCCCCCCCAAAGAGCTTGGATGGTTGAGCCCCAGTGATGATAAGAAACTTTTCGTTTCCCCAGGACTGGCAGGAGGGCGGGGAGGGATGAAGAAGAGTCTCTATGTGGAGACTCTGGGTCAATTTTAAAAAGTGTAAGGTCATTCACTGTGGATACGGAAATCCGTCTTACCAATACAAACTTGGTGATCAAGTCGTTGAGGTGGCCGACACAGGAAAAGATCTGGGTGTCATTGTTGACAGCGAACTTAAATGGTCCCCTCAATGTGCAGCTGTTGCCAAGAAAGCCAACCAAAGGCTCGGTCTCGTACGTAAAACATTTAAATACATACCTGAGGAGGCCTTTGCCATTCTATACAAGACCTACATCAGGTCGATCCTAGAATATGGTAATGCTTTGTGGTCACCTTACCTGGCCAAAGACATTAACACCCTCGAAAGAGTGCAAAGGAGAGCTACAAAGCTGGTCTTCTCTTGTAAAAAGCCAGCCTTATCCAGAAAAACTGCAAAAACTCCAAACTCCAAAAACTGCATCTTCCATCCCTTGAGAAAAGGAGGAGGAGAGGCGACCTAATCGAAGCGTACAAGATTCTGCACAATTTATTTGACATTTCTAGTGAACACCTGTGGACGTTACGTGAAGACCAGCAAAGAGGACACGACCTCACCATCTTCAAACGAAGAACAAGACTAACAGTAGCCAGCTCTTACTTTACTAATCGTGTTGTTAACGATTGGAACCGCTTGCCTGAAGAGGTAGTTACGAAGGCCAGTCTTAACTCGTTAAAAAATCGACTGGATAAAGTTAAATGGTGAACTGCCTACTGGAGGTGGGCTTATGTGCTGTTAAGCTCCCCTGCCCTCTGTTACTTTATAAACTGTATAAACTTTATAAGATTCCAACTAGGTTCGTGGCATAGATGGATCCTGTTGAGTCGGCTGATGGGGGATGACATTAGATAATGAAGATAAGGAAATTGTGGTTTTCCCATTGCATGTAAAAGGTTTGAAAGATTAGTTCACTCGCTGATTGCATGGGGTGTCTCTCCATGGTATCATTACATTAAAATGAAGGAAAACAAAATCACAGGCATATGGGGAAAAAAAACGAACTCCTCCCCGATCGATCCTTCGTTGGGCTAGAATTACCTAAAATGATTCGCTGAACAACTTTTTCCCATAACATTTTTGGAGCAAAGGCTTCATTTGGCCCCCCGGAAATTAATCAAAACCACACTCTTCTCCTGTTCCCTACTTAACTGTGTTACAATGTGCAATCAATCTTGAAAATAATGGGGGGGGGGGGGGGTAACTTGTTTTACGGGAGCTTAGCACTCAAAAGCAACATGCGGGTAGGCGGCTTTTATTTTTATACCCAAATTTAGCTTGTACAGGTGAATTTTTTTTATATTTTTTGCTAGGTTGACATACTATTTTATTTAGGCGTACATTTTTCCTTTCTGTTCATAGGCTCTTTTTTTTTCTCATTGGCTTTACCAAACTATTGTCAGTATCGCAAGTTTTGCACAACAGATAGATGTTTCTGTCTATTGTTGGTAGATCTCGTCCATCCTGTTTGTTACGAAGGGAAGCGAAGTCATAAAACAAATTTCACGCGCACGATTTTTGGAGACGCGGGCTCTCCTGTAAAACCAACGGGTTTTTTTTTTTGCCCTAGGCTGCCCATCTTTGGAGAACTGGTTCTGAGAATAGGCTAGCATGGAAATCAGCTGTGATTTGTGTGAGTTAATTTTTTAGTATAAACCAGTATAAAAAAGAAATTCACTCAAAAGATTTCCCCACATGGGTAATTTTTTTTTTTATTTCATGTCGACCTGTTTTCAAAATATGGTGAGAATGATGACCAAGATAACTGGCTTAATAGTGGAGTGGAGTTAATTGATCCAACTGGTCAAAACGCAGTAATTTACACCAAAAATTATAAGGGTAAAACTAACAAAAAACTCTTTCTTGAGTAAAACTTTCTTGAGTCTCGCGCGAGGCAGTAATGACGTTGAAGCAAAATGTATTAAAATATACGTAGACTGTGGAAAATAATATTAACAAAACGAAGAACATGTCCAGTAAATAGTGACAAGTAGTAAAAAAAATGTAACAATTGCTGCTGGAATTGTAGAAACATATGTAGAAACAAACCCTAATTTATGGTAACAGTGAAACTTTCAACTTCGTCTTAGTCAGTAATCATGAACGAAGCTTCTTGTTATTTATGATTATGCTGCTAATTTCATTGCAAACGGAACCTGGTTGTTCACTTTGGGGACACCTGAGAAGTTATCAGCAGCCTCAGTCTTTATTTTTTGAAATAAAAACTCTCTTGCAGATGCAAGGCACAAATATTATGAAGGCATCCAATTGGCATAAATAATCATTGATTTCGGTACAGGAAGACAATTTTATGAATGTACATACATCTCGGAGGAAAAATTCTCAAAACAGTGGCATCCAGCATTAGTAATATACTATTTATTGCACACGATTAGAACCTTAAGAATAGTATATGTTGTAGAAAGAAGGGGCACAAAGTTGGTGAAGGGCAAGCCTCCCCAAAAAGAATTGCCCTTCTATAGAACACTGGACTAAGCGGAGTAAAATAATGTCAACCATTGTTTTGCACAGTTACCACACACATCTTATCTTATACTTGCCGACAGACTATGATCGCAATTTAGATACGTAGTGCCATAATATTGCGAGTGCTTAACAAAGCAGCATTTTACGTGCAACAGAATCATAGACTGCAGAAGGTAGGACATAGCCGTAGTCAAGGTTTTACACACAAAAAAAAAATTTATTATTCAAAGTTTATGAAATTTCAGTCATGGTTGGTTATAATTTTCCGTAGGCACGAGTTCCTAGGCTGCAGTGGCTAGTTCTTTTGGAGGTATGCTACAGACAGAACCAGGCTCGACACGAGAATTTAATGCAGACAATGCTTCATGCAAATCAACTAGGGATCGACCGGATAGCATTTTACCGGATCCGGATCGGTTCCGTATAATTTGATGCCAGCGCCGGGTCGTATCCGGATCTAGGTTATGGTTCCGGATATGGGCTGGTGCCGGATACCGGGTAATTCACAAACAAAATTATGACATAAAGTTGTTTATATTTTCTCCTTACAAGTTGTAGACAGTGTTAATGTTCGTTTGTTTTACATTGTTTTCGTACATTAAACACTTGGAAGTCGTACGCTATTAAGAGTACAGTACAGTATAAGTGCCTATGGGCTACAGTACTCTACGGGTTTGACAATGTTTTAAATTTTTTGAAACAATCAAGCAAAGCACTAATTACGTTAATCAATCAAAAAACATTTTTCTAATTTAAGGATTTATCATTGATTAGCCTACTGCTTCATTTCGAAAAATAATTTGCAGAATTTTGCAACATTTGTGAAACCAGTAGGGACCTTCTAATCTCGGAATGGGATCCACTATTCACTTGCAGTGAGATCTTTAAGAATGGGGTCATTAGGTCTATCCTTGACAATTCTCGGCTACAAGATATCTCACGGATCATGGCCAAAATCGGCATGCGCCCGGGGGACCAACCCTGGCACCAACCCTGTCTTGCTGGTGACCCCAGAGGCACTTTTCGTAGCATTACGGAAGGTACGGAAAATCGGTCAAAGTGTCGGGGCTCAAAAACTGGCCGTCTAAACACTACTAGTCCGATATTGATTTCGGTCTCAGTATAATCTGTATTTATCGGTATTTTTGCCATATCGGTATCAGACCAATATAAGGCTTCCGATACAGATATTTGTTATGCTAAGAAACACAGCTGTCTTCCCTGAAAAACTGACACCAAGTGCGGAAAAAGCAATAACCAAGTGAGAAAAGCAAAGCCATTTGCTCAGTTTGTAATGAAAATGTAGCACATGACAGTTCCAAGCTCTAAGTTTTACAACCACCAACTAAAATCTAACTGAGAAGATGAATGTAGCCTACCGAAGCCATAAGTAGCAATAAGAGGGAAAATGTTGTTTGCTGCATAGAACTTTTTGGATAATCCCAACAGTTGGAACCTACGCAAAACCAGAAACCAAAGTTGCATTTGTTGTATGTAATTTAAACCTTTAATCGCGATTTTGTATTATTATTATCGTATTGTATCGGATCGGTTTACCCTTCATCGGTATCTTATCGTATTCGTATCAGTAAAAAGTCATATCGGCCGATCCCTACTAAACATCATGATATTATTATTTGCTGTTCTATTTGTTGTGCAACCAATTACTTGGCGCTTATTTGATTAACTGGCAAGTAAACCTCGTAGACCTGGTTTTAACTTAAAACCTACTTTCTTGGAGCTCAGTAATAATGAATGGTTTGCAGCGTTATGCTCAGATTTATAACTATAAGGGCTATACAACGGCTCTTTCTACTACTGTACTGTAAATAATACTGGGGTTAAAGAATATTTTACAATTTTATTAATGCATAAATAAGAAAACCCATGGATGGTGCAAGAAGATCTATTTGGTACGTGGCGAGTAGAAATAGTGAAATGGCAATTGTTTTCTAAACAGAGTGGTGACCAACTGGACTGACATTTGAGAGGGTTGCCCTGAATAGATACCAGAGTCTGTCAGCCAGACGATTTTGTAATTTTTTTTGTGTCTTTGCTTTGTGGAATTTCAGTATTTGTCCTGACTATGCTAATTTTATATTGTCTCATTTTTTTTTTAGTTCAAGTGGCGTGTGGGGCGTTCTGAAGATTCATGATTGATGGGCTTGGTGTTGGTTAGCCACAAGTATTGAAATTATTGTCAACAATGGACGAATTTCGTTCATTTGTCTCAGAAGCGGAATTGGAAGAAAGGAGACAAAAAAGACAAGAGGAATGGGAAAAAGTTCGAAAACCTGAAGACCCTGTAGGTAAGTTACTGCAAAGATCAGTTGGTACTGTAGCAAGATTACCTGTAATACGTAATAGCAACATGGCAGAGCTAACAATGCCTTCGGTTCGTATAACAATTAACAATGACTTGAAAGTTGACAAGTTTTGGAGCATGAGTGATGCCAGTTTGCCAGTGATGCCAGTTTGTGCTTTGTTCTTTTATTGGCTGCCAAAAATTTGTTGTGGTTGATGAGCAAAATGGGAAAATGAAATAAGTGTATAATTTTTTTTGGCCACCAAATTTACCTTCGAGTACGATGGAAAGGCATACTTATTTATTTTGTAGATGTAGAGTTTCAGAGTGTCGTTAAATTGTTTCCAAGTTGATGCCAACAATATTTTTGTTCTGTATGCGTGATTGTTGTTACCTGCTTAGCACTTGGGATTAATAAAAAATAAGTTTGGCTGACATAGCCGAACACTGAAATTAATAATACAATTGTTTTAAAGGTACGCTTCTGTTCCTTAACTTCAGCACACAGTTGGGTATGCCTTGAAAGGATTCATGTTTTAGATTAAAACTTTTTTTGACACCACCCCCACCGATTGATGGAGTTGGTATTACTATTTATTAAGGCTGTACCTATCAGCATTTTTTCTGCCGAACAGATTCCGATCCGATCAGCCACAAAATGATTGGTGTACTGATCGCTACCGATTTTTAACAATTTTTTTTCTGGCTTACACAAACTTGTAGGCTAATGCAACCATTGGAATACATTTTTTTACATTTTTTTTAATAAAAATAAATATTTGTCGTTATTAAAACATGTAGGCCTACCCTAAATTAAAACAAAAGGTAACAAAACGTGCGGTGAAACAGAATTTATTTATTGTCGAGGCCTGGCAAAAAATCGAAAATCTGTAGGTTTTTGTTTGCCGAACCGAATTTTGCCGATCGGCTCAAAATCTGCTAAAATCTGTTCAGCTAAATCTGTTCGGTACAGCCTTACTATTTATTATGGAAATGCCGACTTCGAGCGTCACGTTCAGTTATTTGCAAGTTAATTCGTTCGTGCGACTGTGTTTGCGAGCTTGATAACCCCGCAAACCCGTAATTGTTATATGACCAAGAATTATTTGATGCAATTTTCCACTAATGGGTGCTCGTTTTCTGTTCATTCAAGTGGATGAACTTTACAGTATATTGTATTTCCATTAATGTTTGCTTTCCTATGGGACATGGTTTTGTAACATTCAGTCAAACACAGGAAAATCTTGCTAACAGTTTATTTCCTGGAAAACTCCAAAAACAGTAGGGGATAATTTCTGGTAATTTATCTTACTGTGAAGCATACACTGGCCCTTAAAAACCAAGTTAGGCCATGCAAAGTTAATTGTTTGGTTTACAGGCGCGTGCGGGTGCTTTAAAATATCGCAGGTCAAAATTTTTTATTTGCATCTTGGTCCAGTCACTAACAATCATATTTCCACCAAATTTTGACCATTTTTGACATTCCAGTATACCATTTTAACCGGCTTGAAACGACCTTTTCAGTGGTGCAATTTTCAGACCTCTATCTCAAACCACTAAGAAGTTATTTGATAAAAACTAAATAATTTAATACTAGATGACATAAACATATTAGCAGAATATTATAATTTTTTACGCTGACTGCGTTCAGCTTATATGTCAAAGAAATGTGTTAGTTAAATAAAATAAAATGCCTGGTGCGTCAGTGTGCAACCTCGCCCGTAAACCAGACCATTTTTTTGTATAGCCTAAGTTTCCAAATTTGATTTTTCTTTAGATGCACCTGAAGAAGAATATGACCCTCGCTCATTGTTTGAGCGTCTGCAAGAACAGAAGGACAAAAAGCAAGCAGAATTTGAAGAAACCCACAAACTTCGTGAGTATAGAATAAGTCTATTAAATTATGAAAAATAATTGGTAAGAATAAATATGACAAACTGAGAAAGTTCTAGAAGTTATCCAGTTGCTTACCACGAGCAACCGCTATGCATTCTCTGCGTCGAAGTGACATTATTCGGATTTGAACTGGCAAAGCTGTTTGTCGTCTTAACACTGACGTCATATTGCCCTTCCCATTCCTCAGCTGACGTTTTATAAAGCTGAATCACTGAATGCAACTGGATTCAGGTAAGTGCACAACTAAATTTTTGGAAATTTAGGGCAAGTTTTGGGTAAAATAAAGCACATAAAGAGCTGTAATGTAGGATCCAGTGTGCCAGCTGAGAATACACAAGTAGTTTGTGTTAAATTGTGTTACGGTATTGTCATTAAAACAAATAACTTTCTGGTACCTTTCTTTGTATATCAGTGTTTGTAATATCGTGTAATGTGCTGAACAATTGAAATGAAATTTATAATTATAAGATGCAACTACAGTAACTTCAACTTTCTAATAGGCTATGTACATCCTTTGCCTGATAGCTTACAATCGATCTTACTTGCTGGGGGAACCAGAAAAATCTAGAAATTGGTTCTAGGGAAATTCTGTTTCGTATTTTGTTTGTGTACAGCCAGCTAGTGCAATCAAGGTAGGAGCAGAAAGCCTTAAATGCTATTTGAACTACTTTTCGACATAAATCCTTAAACCCTGGCTCCACTAAGACAGTATTCTGTACTGACTACCCCCAAACAAGGACGAAGCAGTCTGTCTAGAGATGTCTATGGGGTAGAGAGATAGGCTGAGACAGACCTAGCTTACTTTTTTTTTTCTTTTATTTTACCGATACGTTGGTGGATGAGAACGGTATCAAGTTATAACGATGGTTTAAATTAACGATGTTTTTAAAGTTACAAAATGTGTAACTTTTAGATCCTAGTTTTTTTTTTAGGACTAGACGGTACAAACTGCTAAAAGTTGTAATCTAATTACAGGAAATATGATTCGAGGCTTAGATGATGAAGAAGTTGAATTTCTGGACTTAGTAGATAGAACCAAAGAAGAAATTGAAACCCAAAGATGGAAAGAAGAATTAAAAGAAATCACTGAATTTCGGGTACTGTTTAGTTTTAATTTGTCATATTATTTGATGTTTTGAGGTTCTATTTTCTGAGCAAGTTTCAATGCATTGCGAAGATAGCACTAAGCAGATTTGTTGTACAGTAAAACCTCTTTAACTCGAACTCCAGCGAGACTGGCAATGCAGTTTGAGTTGCGGAGCTTGAGTTAAACGGAAATGCATAAAATCATAAGACAGGCAGTTAGCATGGGAAATACCAAGTACATCTTTGTATCCAATGTTTGTTAAGTGCAGATTTGTTTAATATGTGAAATGTACTACTAATGTACTACTAATTCCTCAGTAAAAACAGCAGAAATACTTTGTCGGGTACAGAAGCGACACAGAATGCTTGGTATCAAGAAGTAATATTACCATCTGGAGTTTGAGTTAACCGATATTTGTTTGAGATAACGAGGGTAATTTTGTATTGGGCCAACCAAATAGCACAAAATTGTTTGACTTAACCGATAGTTTGACTTAAGCGAGTTTGAGTTAACGAGGTTTTACTGTACCCCTTTGGCATCACAATTACTGCTAAGATTGGTTATAATTTTACTAACTTGTGCTCTCAGTATTTACATGAAACTTTCAATGAGTTTATACACCCACATTGACAAGTCAATTTGTTCTTATGGAAGAAAATGACCATTGTCCAACAGTCATTTGCATCAGGCACAGTTGTAAGCTTTGCCGTACGACTCTGGTAGTGATGTAGGGCACCAGAACATTACAGCACTCGGAATCAATAATGTGTCAATTAATTTTGGTTGAATAGTAGGGTGAATTTATGGTAGTGAAGATCTAAACCATTGCCAGAATGGAGCCAACACTCCGTATTGCATCTATGTTCCCTTTAATAACGTGTGAAACTTTTGTCGTCGGAAATTTGAAATAAATTTTCAAGGTGTAAATGTTTTAACATGCCAACGATGCACATTGCAGTGTAAATTTGGCATATTTAAATACTAGGTGTTGTACCGGCTTCGTACATGGTTTTGTTTCGCGGTGGTCGTCCGATGCTTGGTTTGGCAGGTAATATTTGTTCTTGTCGATTCATGGTTTTGTTTCTCGTGTGATTGTTTCCCAGTTGTGCTCGGTGTTGCCTGGACATTCATTGAAACGGGTAATTTGTTTTCTGTATCTAAAAAAAATTCGACATTTCCAACGCACAATCTCAAAATAGCGAAATACCAGCCTACTTTGACACAAATTTTTGACAGTTCTGAAGAAGTGATGGTATAATTTCGTTCCTACTGTCTTCTTCAGGTCCAAGAAAAGATATTTCCCTAGTATCACATCACACTCGTAAAGATTCAAATTGTGGCGCGTGATGTGGTCACTATGCTCCACATTTTTGCCAGTTGAGCTCATTGACCAACCCTCCAAACATGCCTGGCAAATACAAGGAGTCAACGCCACTGAATTTGAATTTCAAACGGCATACAGTGCAATCAAAACAACAAGACCAAAACAACACCTGACGAAGACAAACGGACGCTGCAGCGAACAACAGACTTTGTAACTAGTGGTTTGTCGAAAATTTGTAACACTGTCGAGTATTGATTGGTTTGAAACTGCATATTTTCTTCAATAATTAGTAACATGTTTCAAAGTAAAACACCGCACAGCTTTTTTTAAAGGGATGTGGAGTGTGGGCTCCCCTAAACTATTACAAGCTGCCTTTTTTTTGCAATACAATCTGATTTATAAATGTTTACTTCTTTTTTATTCCAAATTTCAGTAAATATTGTTCACTTTAGTCACTATTCTTAGTGAACTTATTCCGAGGATTTTTGTTTTTAATTTAATATTCTGTTTATTTCAAGCGGATAGAGAAAAACAAATTGTTTTCTTTACTGAAATTTGCAGAGAGCAGTTGCCGATTTAGCAGAACAAAGTGCTGAAAAAAGATTAAATGAGTTGAAGAAAGAAGCAACTGCTCAGTTGACGTCTACAGCAACAGTAAGGAAGTCGCAGACTTCATTGTTAGCAAGGGCAGTGAAGAGAAAAAGGTATTTATTTGGGGTCAACATTTCTTTTAAGTAATCCATGCCAAAGCAAAAAATGTATTAACATTTTCTTTATTTTACCCCACCTGGCACCTTTTCTTGTGTAAATCTTTGCTTAGTATATTATACAGTATGCTTAATATTAACAAATTCTTATTCATTAACCTGCTTGATGAATGAATACGGGTATTCATTGTATAGGATATTCATTCACCTGCAGGTCTCGAAATAAGCGGTTTTGCATAACAATTTAACCTGCAAATTTCTGTAAGCGTGATGCAAAAATTGAAGTGCATCGCAGTCATTGCTAATTATTTTTTTCCTTCTTTCACTACCCATTGCTTCAATCGAATGTAATGATGCTGTCCTCTGCCCATACCCCTCTTCTTATCTCCTTCCCCCCACATCCACAATCGCAAACAAGCAGCATGGCAGCTGCAGTTACGTAAGTGTATAGTAGATGTGAAGATGGCTAGCTACGTCTAGAGCCAATCGTTTACCTAGCTCAGGGTTCGTACACGGGCTTGAACTCCTTGAAAAGCCTTAAATTTGAAAACTGAAAGTTCAAGGCTTGAGAATTCTTGAAAATTGGAATTTTTGTTTCATAGTCTTGAAACAGCCTTGAATTTTGTGGTTGTCTTTCTTTGTAATGATGTTAATGGCATAGAGGTCGACCAAATTTCTGTTTCGGTTTTGACACCGAAACCGACAAATTTGTGGTTTCAGTTTTGGTTTCGGCCATGAAGTTATAGCTCAGTTTCGGTTTCGGCCAAAACCGGCGAACTGGATTCGGTTATGGTTTCGGTTGAATTCTATACTTCAGTTTCGGTAGCATCTGCAGCATCTGCGGCGCCGACATCCAGAGGGCACATCGCAGATGCTGCTTGCATCTGCCATGGCCATGCCAATCAATAATAAATAAAAAAATTTTAAAAAAATCCAAATTCAAACATATTTAAATGGCTTATTTTGTACTGGAGTCCTTGCTCTGGACTGATTAGAATAAAATAAGGCTAGTTTTAAAATAATATAAAAAAAGAGTAGTGGCCAAAAAAAAATACAAACGAAAGTCCTGAAGTCTTGTCGCAAGACTGACAAGGTTTCTTTTTTTAATTCTGTAACATTTTTTTTGGGGGGGGGGGGGGGGGGGGGGGGGCATAGGCTATAAAAAGCAGAGG